>QJOB01000069.1:106786-289557 GCA_004155035.1 Monosporascus sp. 5C6A | reverse complement strand
CCCACCGCCCAAAAAAAACCCCCCCCCCCCCCCCCCTTTCCCCCGCTGTATTTGTCCCGTATACAAGATACAAGTGCGCTTGCTCTATATCTCGGGCGATCGGTTTGAATATAGTCTTCCGCTACTACCAACTATTCTTCGGAATCTCGACGAGCTCGATAGTAGCCCTGGGGCGAGTGCGATATCGTCGGGTCTGTCCGGGAGGCTTTGAAAGGCGATAATATTCGTGTGCTTATACTACCCACAAATTACCTTCGGGTTCGCTGCAAAGGTAGCCAAGGGCACGGGCACACCCGCTCTCCTTGTCTCCTCAGATAGCAGGTACTTCAGAAGGAAGGTGCCATACGGTACAGAATGGTATTTCTACTGGAGCTCAGACCTTGGCTTGTACCTAACATCGTCAGGGCCACCCAAAAGATCTTACGTTTTCCTCCTCTAGTTAAGGGAGACATAAAAACTCACCTCAAATAATTGTCGAGGAAGGCTAGATAACGAAGCAGCCCTCCCCATAGATACGGGCTAAAGCCCGAGCCGCTGCCGGAGAGCACATGAATTGATAGTCCGTAGTAATGAACGCCCGCAACCCCCCTGTGAGATCGCTGACCGAAGGCACAAACGAAACTCGTATCCGTGATGCGACAGCCAAAGGTGTATCGCGTGGATCACTCTGTGGCTGGGGAGAGCTACCTCTAGTACGCCGCAACACTGAAATAAGAAAGGAACTCTACGCTAACCGGCAGTGCGAAAGGAAACGACGACATAGACGTGACACTTAACATGACGAGAATATAGAGACTAGACATGCCATATGGGACTTGAGAGAGGGAAATGCTTACCCGGTGCAGTCGTCCATCTCCGCCTGATTTGCAGGGGTATGGGGAGCCGCATGCTGGGGCTGTCTTGGGTGGGCTCGGCGGGTCCCACCCCAGAGACTGGACAGGGGCTGGGTTGTCGTTGCATTGCAGGTACTTACCCCTGGTCGTGCTGCTCGTGGCCAATCACACGCTTCTTCAAATGGGCCACAAGTCGTCATGCCCTCGTTTTAACGTACTAGGCTTGCGAAGGGAGTGTGGTTACTGTGTCGCGTGTTTTCTTACTGTAAGCCGATTTCCCAATTACTTCATCAAGATCAGGCCCTATTTTTGAGGTTGTGGTTGCGCCTGCGGCGCAGTTGTGATTCGGGCTTTCCAAAATCCAGTAGCTTTAAGTACCGACCCATAAAAGAAACAGCTGTGAAAACTTCGGTTGCGTACGTACGGTTCAAGGTTGCTAACTATCGTAGTCCTCTATTAACAAAGCGCGATCGACTGTAGCAACCCCTGTGGGGGAGCCGCCCTCAACTGTCGCTTCTGGGACCGCTTATTGCATCTGACTCCGAACGCAAGTAGCTATTGCTTCCCATATTCTCCCGCCGGTTATCTCACAGTCATCTCCCGAGGAAGAGCCAGGGCCGTTTGGCACCGCTCATGCCGTAGGCTTCCCCGGGTACTTCCATTGGTATAGGGATAGTGTCCTGGAAAATAGACAATGAACCAGAGGAAGGCCATCCCGCTACAGTCCGTCCATGATCCTGGACGGGTACCAATACTCCACACTCCCAGTTGCGACATGTTAGCTTGGGCTTGCCAGTCGCTTTGTCTTTCACCAAGCGACCCCTAGAAGACATCAGAGGCCAGTCGCAATTGTATGAGAGATAGAAAAGCGACTTCGATGGGTTGCACATATTAGAAGGGACTGTGAAACGTACCAGGCACTCTCGGAGAGATTTGCGCTTCCAATATATCCCCATGCAGTAGGCGAGCCGCTAGAGTGGCGAACCAATAGCATCTTGCTATGCATTAGGAGACCAGTTCGCACGCTTTTGCAGTCGCGCACCAGTTGGCGAGGGAAAGTCGCCGAATCCCACCATTTGGACTGAAGGCAGATTGTTCCAGCGGCCTAGCTCTGTCCATTAGACAGTAGATATGGATAATGTAAGGTGGTCGACTCACGTTCTTTCCACCTCGACTTCTGTCCACAGTATCGTGAGACGGGAAATACACCCGAAACCTGTCCTCGAACGTTTCCGGCTGCGCTTTCGTCGTCCGCTTTCCTTTTGAGTTCCTCGCTGATCTCTCTTCATATTCTTTCAATCCAGTGTCGCCTGACAACATCAGTCGTGTTACTTGGATCGGAAGCGAGGACATGCCGCACCTTGAGCGGCATGGTAGATGGCTGATATGAGATCCATATTAACCGACCCCAGGGACGAGACGACGTAGTCTATTTCGACGTCTCCCGTAGTGCTCAAACCAAGAGCCGTTATAGTTCGGCCGAGCCCGCAATATCCTACGGAGAGCATTAACCCGATGGTTTCCACTACACAAATCAGAGATGCACTACCTGTTCGTTTCCAACCCTCACCGACATGGGATTGTCCGCTTCCCGTTGCGTTAGCCAAAAGTTACTAGATGATTTGAAGTATGAAAGAGAGTTGCGGGTGTTGTGGAACTTACATGCAGTGTACGAACCCGTAACGCGCCGTTGCCGAGAAATCATATTTTGCGAGGCTTTTGACCAGAGGCTCATCGAGTCCTTGCGCTCGGAGGAAATAACAAAGCTCTTCCTCGAATAGTGTGGGCTTGTTGCGGTTCAGGACGGTCGTATCTCTTAGGGGTAGGTCGATGAGGAAGACGATGTTCTCCATTACACCAGTCTCTCCCCAGTCGTACGGTACCAGGTTTCCACTTGGGATAACTATACGCAACGACTGGGGGTATTTCAACAGCTGTAGTTTGGAATGCATATTGCCGGATGGCAGCACTAGAGTTTTGACTTAGTGAGCGCAACAAAGGCGGAATAGTCCTGATTGAGAGAACTCGCATACCCAGGATGAGTAGGAATATTTCCGGTCTTGGGCGGGCGCAGGAATGGGGGGGTGTTTGGTTGCTCTTGCTAAGATAACAACTTACTCGGTGGGAAACAAAACTTGATTCGCTCTTCAGGGACGTTGGCCTTCATCTCTTCTTGCTACTCTTTACGTCAGCTTAGTTCAAGGCTACAGGGCGAAACCGAAAGAGATACCTGTGCGGCACCCGAAGCAAAGGCAATGAGGAGCATCTTGGTCTTTCCAATGTCAATCTTGGATAACAGCCAATCCTCGTCCCACTGGAAAGAGCTCAGCACCGCCATCTCGAGCTCGTCTTTCTGCAAGACCTCTTCGATTTTTATATCATCCCCCGTCCGCATATAGCCAGCAGTCCATGTCTTCTTAATGACTCCAGTCGGAAATGGAAGGCTTGCGGAACGGCCAATGGCGGCCGAGGTTCCTAAAGTCGGCGTTCCATCCGTCTTTGGTCTTTGCCTTGGCTGATGAATCATCTGGTCCTCGTCACGAGCTTTTCGCTTACCGAGTCTTGCAAGTCGCTCTTCTTCCATCTTTTTGCGGTCAAGCCCAGATAACCCGCACGTCACTGTTGGTGGGGTTTGTGGCGTGGCTAAAGAAGCGTCCTTTGAAGTTTCTTGCATAGACGAGTTTCCAGCCTTCCTCGTTACGGATGGATAAATTGGCGGCTTCTCTAAGTCATCGTCACTGCTACTATCGTCGGAGAGTACCTCCATACCTTTGTTTTCACCATCTTGTAAAGATAGCTCGATCGCATAGCGTAGGGCCGCATCCTCGTCGCCGTTGAAGGCATCCTGGGCGTCCATTGCCTATGCGTGCCTGTGCTAGAAGGTAGGGGGCGATAACTAAGCTTCGAATGGGGAGTTGTTTTGGGGTACGTGACTTCCAGAATTGATGACTACAGACCGATGTCTGATAGGACGCGTTAGGCTAGGGGTTTCAGTGCGTATGGAAGCACACGTCATCACGTGATATGATCGTCTCAAAAGGATTGAAAGCATAAACCTTATGAATGCGGGACAAACCTTGACCAAACATACTTCGTTCCCATCGAAGTTGTCGTTTATAACTTACTGAGGAAGGGTCAGCAGTTTGCGTGTAGAATATTTCCAAATAAGAAGACCCTGGAAACTGGGAAGAGGAGAAGCCACCAGTTAGCCATCATGACAAATCTTGAATAACACTGTTATAGACACGCGCGTGCTCAGCAAGTCCTTACTTTCCCGTCGTATAACTCGAACAAAATCCGTCCTTCCTTCAACCATACGACGAGGGTAATATATAACATTGCACCGAAACTCCAACTAGAGACACAGGCATCCACCTAGCACAGGCCGGGCTGCGCGGGGAGAGTCAGGTGTCCATCAACTGAAGCTGCCATTTCGGAGAAACAGTGCGTCTTGATGATATATGAGACCACGAAGGTCTATAATATTAACCGCCAAGGTCTATCGTAGCTAAGCCGCTAGACAAGTGCCGTGATATATCACCAGAAATTTTTTGTTTATGTTAGCCACCCCTAATCCTACCACTACCCATCACATGAATGTCGTCCACAGTATGCCCAAATCCAGTGATTTGTCGATCGTCCGAAGATGCCCGTGGGCAAGCTTAAGCCATGTATGACTTGCATCATCAATGTGGACGAGCACTGCGTTATGGACGTCGCGTCCTCCCGAACCTTGCCAGCTCAGCCGACTGGATGCTAGCCCTGAACTCCAAATATGATGCTCCCCTTCCGTCTAAAGCCCAAAACTCCCCGGCTCTGTGCCCTGTCAATGCCGCTTTCAAATCCCGAAGACTTAATCACCGACGTGCAATCCCATAATCCAATACTTTCGAAGGCGTCGCGGGTCCAGCCCGTGGCAGTGACCACGAACAAGGTTGAAGGCCTCAGGCGCCGTAGCACATTGATAATATATAACAAGAAGAATGTAACTTGTACACTAGCTCGTATCAACAACATATCTAAATACCAAAAATGCATGACCATAGCCCTTGTGGACATCAGCAGCTACTCCGCTCCGTCCTTGGACTGGAAGGAGACCGTAGACACCAAAGGTACCTGGTATATAGAAAGCACGTCGTGATGGGCAATACCCAATGATGGCGGTGGGCGACTTCTGTGGTGCGTATGTGCGTAATAGAGTGAAAGACAGAGAGAAAGAGAGAGACGAAGACGGTGCCTTCAAACGCTGGGGTGGACCGTCCAAATAGAAGGTAGAATCGTCATCACAATTGAATGGTCTAGTTCGACGGACTCAACTTAAGCATCCGCCGGAGGCTATCTTCCATCGTTATGATGCTATCGGGTCGTTGAGGAGAAGTGGATACAGCTTCCACGGGCGCTTTTGATCGAATAGTCGAAGAGCAATCCCCCAGCACAGACGCGGGGAACATACTAGGGGTTTGTGACTGCTGATCGGGCATCTGTTGTTCGGGAGGGCTGGGCGGCTGGGAAACAAGCTGTTGCGGGGACTTCTGAGGCGGTTGTTGGCGGGGCGAGAAGTGCTTGGGCGATTGCCATTGGCGAAGGGCTTGCTGTTGTTTTGGCGATGCACGCTGCGGACTCGAGCCCAGTTGCCCGTGGAAAAGATAGCGCTTTAGGGCATCGCTAGGATCCAAGTCATGGTTCTGCGATAGAGTAGGCGTAATCTGAGCAGTGTTCGAGCCGGAGCGCGCGGCTCGAATGCGCTGCTGGTAGGGGGTAGAAAATGCTGGTCCAAGCGGCTGACCTGGGGTACCGTCGAGTTCATTGGTCGATATCCCAGGGGCGGTATTGCGCTGAGGAATAACTGGACGCCCACCTGCATGAGTGCCCGTTGCCACTCTAGGAACGGTGTTCTGTTGTTGGGGCGAATCATGAGGCGGCGAAAACGGGCCAGGGGCAAAAGCGGTGACGGCATTGACGGAGTTCGCTCGATGAGTACGGGCCTTTTCGGCTCTGTCGGCACGGAAAAAGAACTCGAGGGGTGATTCCTCATTCCGCAGGACAGGCGGGGGGCTCGGGGCGTCTTCCGAGTCGGTGCAAGGCGGAGAAGGTTCTTGGCCCGGGCCCATTGTCGACTTCGCAGTGGGTGAGTCGCTGTGAGACCTGGCGAAGAAACTGGGCATCGGTAAGGCCGAAGGCGCAGGAGAAGCATGGAACGTAGAACCAGCAAAAATAGCCGGAGTAGGATCTTGCGGGGAGAATATCGGTGGACTGGGACGATTCTGTTTCTGGTGGCCTGGTGACGTAGCTCCTCCCCCTCCATGCTTATTGCGATTACGATTGCTTTTGTTGCGTTGCTTTGGATTCGTTGAACCGGTCTGCAGAAATGCAGAGAGATCGCCTCCAGACACTCCAGGCCTCTGGGGAGTGCAGGGACTGGCATATGGGCTGTTCTTTTTATACGAGGGGATGTCGTTCTCCGACGCATACATTTTTTGTGGTGTCTTGTGGTTGCCGTTGTTATTGTTGGTGGTGGTGATGGTGGTGGTGTTGGTGTTGTTATTGTTGCGGCCTTGACGACGTCGGCCGGGTGTAGTCTTGGGCTGAGTAGATTGAGTCATGGTGTTGCGAAGACATAGATATACCCGGTCGAAAGTGAATTAGGAGAAAAATTGAAGAAGTTAGAGATTGGCTGAGCACGCGTCAAAGGTGTTTAAGAAGAAGAAGAAGGGATGGAAAGGTAGATGTTAGAGCGTGATAGAATAAAGATGAGGTATCTATGCATTCCGAGATGTTTGTATTCTAGTAGACGTATGTGCCCGTGCAATGTAATTACAGGCAAGAGTTGTTCAAATAGACTTGCGACGTAATGCGGGGGCCAGACAAAGGACGAGGGAAAGGCTCTTGGAGGCGCTATGTATTAAAGGGGGGGAGCTGGGCTCCAGTGGTCGGTCGGGTCTTGTCTCCTTAGGCGTTGACTCTTCAATGAGACTTGATTTAGTGGGCTTGCGATTTGCATCTGCCAACTTCGTGATAGTATATGGGGCTGGAGGCTTGTACGAGTCTAACCAAGGCATAGGTCCATTTTGGTGTAAACGATGAGATGTAATTTGTATTGTTGATATGCGATGTGTTGGCTGCGGGGGTGTCTTCGGTCCATATAGTTTGTTGTTTTGTGGATCGCTCAGTCCTATGGGTCTTGGCGTTGATGAAGATATTCCCAGCAGATTCCATGAGAAGATGTTTGGGTTAAGAACAACCGGGAACCGAATTCTGTTATGCTTTTCTACTTAGGTGCTACTCTATTAGCACTATCCTGGTAAGGTAATAGGCGACATTAAGGTATTTAGATTAGGATATATCATTACGAGGCCTTCGGCATAACGGTTGAACCTATTTACGTACTTGGGTAAGTGGGTATTTGGTGTCTACTTTCCCCATTATTAGCGGCCTATGTCATGTAATAGACAATTCCAACTTCTACGTACCTTAGGCAAGTAGATAACAGCCTGACTGGGCCGCTTATCAAATAACCTTGGAACTCATTTGATATGCAAGGTACATACCTGGGCGGGTAACTACTACATACCTACCTACTATTGTAGGTAGAGAGGTATCCGTCGGACGGCCTACGTGCACTTGCCTATCTGGTATGTGCATATAGAGCTCAGTAAGGAGCAGTATACGTAATACATAATGGAACATAGAGTTCTGTATATATCACTGCAAGCTGGTACTTGGTCTCCCCTTCAGCCTTTTTTGCAACTGACCTGAGCCCCACCGCCCCAAAGGTTCACGGTGCTAGGTACCTGGTACAAACCATCATCACAATTACAATCACAATTACATCTATCTACCTACCATCCTTCTTTAACACCATCACCATTCATATTCACCACTACCAATAAGCGCCACTCCCACCGCGACAGTGGTCACTGGACAAGAGTCTGACCTCTATTGCAACTAGTGTTAGAGCCATTTGCAGTCCGACCTCAACACCAATATCCACGACAGCTTCACCAAGCATCATTGCAAAATGGCTGATGTGGATATGACCGATGTGCCCACCACCTCTGTCGCCGCTGCCAAGAAGGAGCGCAAGGGTGGTGACACTGAGAGCAAGGCCGACGGCAAGAAACGCTTCGAGGTCAAAAAGGTAAGATGAAATGGGATGTATGGAAGTGAGCGAACACGTGCTGACTGTGACTGGATCTGTAGTGGAATGCCGTCGCGCTATGGGCTTGGGATATCGTTGTCGACAACTGTGCCATCTGCCGAAACCACATCATGGATCTATGTATCGAGTGCCAGGCGAACCAGGCCTCCGCTACGAGCGAGGAGTGCACGGTGGCATGGGGAATCTGCAACGTGAGTTTCCTCTCTGTTTTTTTACCTATCTGAGACAAGAGCTACCAGCTAACTAACTCTTCACCGCTAGCACGCCTTCCACTTCCACTGCATCTCTCGATGGCTGAAGGCTCGACAAGTCTGCCCTCTGGATAACAGAGACTGGGAGTTCCAGAAGTATGGTCGTTAGGTTGGAAGCAGAAGTCAAGGAAGATAAGCAGACGAGCAGTAGGGCTATTCATGGCAGACCCATGTCGCCACGCCCAAGATGCAGCACCGCGCCAGCCTGCTTCTATGAAACATCCTCGACATACGAGGCACCCGGTTGGTTGCATAGCTGGATTACTGCACTGAAGAATCGAGTATATTTGTCTGGTGGCCATCTCTGCCTCCTGGGCACATCCCCCACATCTACCTTATATGAAAGCTGGGGTGAATAGACTCATTGCTTGGTAAAGAGCTTCTCGTCTATGACTATTTCCTGCTGTGCACTTGTGACGGCCGACCCACCGCCGACCGGAAGCCAATCGACCTTGTGTCTGTTGAAGAAGGGCCAGGGAGGAACGACTAGCAAGAACGTAAGGGCCGTGCCGCCAAGGCCTATCTTGAGGGCTAAAGCGATGTCCTGGAGGATGAAACCGATAAGGAATGACGCGACCTGAGCGGTGATGATGACAGCGATCAGTAACATCTTCGTGGAAAAAGACTCCCCCCTCGCACACAGTGGGTCAAGCGGATGGTGATATCATACCCCGACTGCTGAGAGCGCGACGGTCGCAAGCGTCTCGGCTAGCTTCTGGCCCTCGAAGTCCTTTAAGTTGTAATCCGTTAGTTAGGTCCTCGCCTTGCCTGGGGACAAAAGGCAGTTAAACAGATGCGACTAACGATTTGTCCGTCGACCAGGTCCCTGGCTTGGTCCAATATCTGTTCCGCCATTGTAGGGCGATTGGGTGCGAGCCCGAGCGGGCGGCAATGCGAAGCTGGGCAGAGGTAGAAAGGCTTCTGGTACGTTGAGGAGGTCGGTGGAAGTTGACTGATTGATGTTATCGCTAGTGAACTTATTACGAAGGAAAGGTTGCACTTGGAAGTGACCAGATAATCCACTTTCGGGAATGGACCCCTAGGGAGCCAGGGATCGTTGATCCAAATTCAGGCGCTCGGCGTATATACACGCCGTCCGTGGAGAAAACCTGTTAATATGGTATCGGGATAGAAAGCGAAAGTGTCTACAGTAGCTCTCAGGTGTCGAAGGGCTGCCGCCGCCGCCGCTTGCCAGATGACAGCCAACCGGTATGATGCATCCCGGATATGAGGCATCGAAGGCACTTTGTAGTCATGACGCCTCGTGAGATACCTTCCTACTGGGTACCTATACTAGTATTTCACATGGCAATCCTGCATGCCCTACGCGTGGTACTACTTAAATCCTTCCGCCTTGTACAGTTTCTGCGGAAGATCCTACCTGCTACCTAGGTGGTATGAATGGACAGGATGGGATGTTTGAATTTTGAGAAAGTCTGCCCTTTTTATGAGACATTCCTTTATCACACTTACCTTAGTCAGCCCACTTTCTAGATATTTGCCGCCATTTAGAAATCTTCGACCTTATTCGTCAATAAATCCACTAGCTAATAAGAGATTTAAAAGGCTGGGTTGATTCACTTGCTTCTATCAAAAGACCTTAAAAGGAGGGATGAGTCCATTACGAAATTTATGTATTATTACCCATTCTTGCCTCTCTCCTTTTGGGCTTCAGGTGTTGGCCATGATGGGCAGCAGTCAGAAGTGATTACGTCTACCACTATGTAGGTAACACAAAATTATTAGTAGGTGTATGTACACCAGTAATACGTTAGAGTAAATACTAAATGTACAACACTACCGGTATATTTCTGTATATTTCAGAAAAGCTGCGAAAGATCAGGACCCGGAACGTTTGCAGTTTGAATGTCAGTTTTGATGTACCTTTAGGACGGCCCTGGTATGGACTATACCGATTTTGTACTAGGCGCCTACTAGCATGCCTTGTCAGTATGCCAGTATATGAAAACCTTTGTCTGATACGGTTGGTAAAGTTATGTATAGGTAGGGATGTAAACTCTGACCTCTGGCTGTCGTTATCCTAACCCCAAAAGTTTCAACCAAGCTTCTTCCTTCGTCCCTTTTCCCATCTTCACAATCCACACGACCCCAATTGCCGCAAATTTTGCGCATTCAATCACCACTCATCACACATCACAATATCACACAGCTTCTTTTCCTTGTCTGCTCCGTTTCCGGATCCCTCTGCAGTATTGCCCGTTGAAACAGCCTCGTACTTTTCGGGGAGAACGAATTGATCAAGTCTACAGTCCCCCCCATTCATTTCAAAATCGATACTTCGTGATACGCGAAGCCGCAGCTACATACCCCGTCACTCTCACCTCAGCAAGTGACGATATACCTCTATCTTCATAATCATCTAGCAACTTTGTTGACCTCGGTTCGATAATACCTACCTCGCGCCATTTCTTGCGGTCACCCATATTTATAGCTAGGGCGGTTTCGGATCTGGACGCCATCGGTTGCCTCTCTGCCTGAAAGTGTTGTCCAACAGCATCACTTCGAGAATCTCTAGCTCTCTTCCGCGGCATCTACCGCTAGGTCGTCACAAACCACCAAGTTGGCGGGCCTCACTAACGTTCAGTTCTCTTTCTCTCGCCCGCTTCTCGGCCCTTACTTCTGGGTCTACAGCGGCGCCGATAAGAAGCCCCCATAACTGGACCGTCGCTCCTTGCTGTTTTGACATCCAGCAACTTTTGTATCAGCATCCCTTTCTACCGAGCTCGACCTGGCCTAAACTTGAGTTGGGCTTAATCCACGCGCCGTACTGAGCTGCTTGTCGGATAATTTTGCTGCTGTCGGCGTGCTGTCACGCCCGCTGCTTCTCGGATGACTTCCGACTGGCTGTCTCCGTCCAGCATGCACGCCCTCCCTTAGTCGTAACGTCGGTGGCCTTTTCCACGTGCCGTGCATTGCATCGATCAAGCCATCAAAAAGAATCACTGCTGGTGACGTCCCTTTCTCATCGCTACTCAGTTTTCATAAACAGACCGCCAACGCCAAGATGTCCGATCACGACGAAATCTCCTCTAACAGGGGGTACAATACCCCGGTGCCCGAATTGGATGACCACCGCCATCAGATCTCTGCGCAGCGGCCCGACCGCCCGCGCCGTGGAACCGTCGACACTCTATACGGCTCGCGCCAGCATTTAGACCACCAAGCTGCCCACTCGCCTATCGAGATTAGGGTCAGGGATTTTGAGGAAGCGATTGTCGATGAGGACGACGGGGCTTTGTCTCCGGCCATTTCACACACTCGCCGTCCAACTTTCAATTCTAGTAACGAACGTGACATCTCTCCACCCAACTCCGTCAAGGCTTTTGCCGAAGCCCGCCGTCGCGAGCGTGCTTTATCAGTTTCAGACCCCCGCGGTGATAGACAGGAAGACCCTCATGGCCTATGTCGTACTTGCTCAACAGATAGCCGCCACAGCATCCGCAGCCACCATAGTCATCGTACTGCACGCAGTCGCCCTGCTACCTTCACTGCCGATGATACGGCTAGTCTGGGGACAAACAAGACCGCTGAAGAAGACGTCTGTTTCCCATTGCAAGACGAGCAAAATCGAGACAGGCTCTATATCGACTTCGACTTCTTGGAGAATTTCGTGGCGTCCGAAAACGCAGCACGCAGAGCCAGTCTTGAAGCCCAGAAGGCCCCTAGGGTATTCACGAACCAGGAGCCGAACCATTCCACCTTGCTCAACAGCTCCTCCATGGTCACGACTGATGGGGACTTCATCAATGTGCCCTCGGGTTCCTCAGTGACTGATGAGAAGTCGCCGCAAAGGGTTGACAACGCGCGATCAAGCATCGCCGAGAAGGACCCCAACTATCCCAACCGATTCAGCTTCTTCTCGTCTGCCTGGGAATCCACCATACATGCCGCTGAGTTCGGTGATCTCGTCCTTCCCGGTGAGAGTCTGCGGGGCCTATTTTCATTCCCCTCTGGTGAGCCTGACGGAGTCTGGTGGTTGAATATCAACAGTCCGACTGAGGAGGAGGTTCGTGCTCTCTGCAAGGCCTTCGGTGTACATCCTTTGACAATCGAGGATATCACCACTCAGGAGGCGCGTGAGAAAATTGAACTTTTCTCGTCCTACTATTTCGCCAGTTTCCGATCATTTAGTGTCGTCCAGGAGGAGCACGGCGTTGACTACGAACCCTTCAATATCTATGTAGTTGTGTTCCGAGAGGGTACGCTGAGCTTTAGCTTTGAGCCGAACAGCCATGCCTCCCAGGTCCGAAAGAGGATTGCTATGCTGAAGGACTACGTTGCGCTCAGCAGCGATTGGATTTGTTATGCCTTGATGTAAGTATTTGCCCTCTATGTGGGGTTACTGTGGATAACGCTGATAGCCCTTACTAGCGATGATATTGTTGATTCGTTCGCGAAGCCTATCCACAGGATTGAGCTTGAGACCGAAGGCATCGAGGATTCTGTCTTCGTTGCCCGGGCGGATGACATGCACACGTTCCTCCGGAGGATCGGAGCTGTCCGGAAAAACACTCTGGGGCTCATGCGCATCCTTGGCGGCAAGGCCGATGTGCTGAAGGGCTTCACCAAGCGTTGCAACGAAAACTATAAGGTCACCCCTCGGATGGACATTGGAATGTACCTGGGCGACATTCAGGACCATGTCGTGACAATGATGACGAACCTCACGCACTTCGAAAAGATTCTGTCTCGTGCTCATGCGAACTATCTCGCCCAGCTGACCATCGACAGCATCGCTCAGGGGACGAAGACCAACGAAGGATTAACGAAGATCACCTTCCTGGCCTCCATTATCGTTCCGCTCAACGTGATCACCGGCTTGTTTGGAATGAACGTCCACGTTCCTTTCCAGGGTGCCGAGGACTCGCTTGTTCCGTTCTTCGTCATATTCGCGTCCTTGGTCACCTTTTCGGTGGTCGCATTGCTCATTGCGCGGCGGATGAAGTACCTCTAGTACATGTACCTCGGTATCGGGATTAGTAGAGGATTCTGATTTTTGTAGAGCAGCTAGATATGGCTTCCCAATGCCCCGGTCTTAGAAGCGAGTTTGGAACGGGAGCCCATGATGCAACGTCGGACAAAGCGCTGACGGAATTCTGGGCAAGTCGAGATGATGGTTCCTTTTGAAAAGAAGCGCACTTAGATGGGGTGTCTCTAGCTTGATATCAAAAGATGCGTAGACGACATCCGCGATGCGGACAAAGCACACAATGTATCAACGGCCAATATACACAAGAACATCTAGTTTCCAGCCGTCATATGTTGAGAGCTCCCAGTCACATGCTATCTCTAATCGCATATCCTAATGCATTCGACCTCGCATCTCACGCTCGTTACAAGTTGGCGGTGTCTAACCCATGTATTCGTGGGTCTACGTAGCCACTGCCAGCCGAGCACAGACCGTTCAATTGCTGCTCGTGGGTAACACAGGGGGAAAGGGGCCATCATTCCCTTTGGAATCATCAGGCTCGCACGATGTCCCCAAATATGTAAGTGCCCCCATAACTCGGCGTCCAGTCAGGTTACGGATCCAAAACAAAAGCAAGTTCCATGTAAAATCAAAATCTCAAATCCTGCATTGAAGTAGTAACAAAGCTTTATGACGCTTTCATGGGGTGTACGGCCCTTCCAGCTATACCCGAATCCTTATAGCACTGCCGCGCTTCAGGCCGATTCTCAGTAGCTTCCGAGGTAAATGACACAGCAGGGGAGCAAACTCAACCGAGCATCTCTCTTGATCCAAGAGCGAACTCTGGGTTAACCACCGGGGGAATGCCTGGGCATAACTCTTGCAATTCGCCTCCCACCCTGGGGCTCACATATTTCCTAGCGTAGAGGCGATTGTTCTTGAATTTCTTCATCTCGTCGTCACGTCCCACGTAGCTGTAGTACCATGTCGGCTCGCCATGGTGGAAGCGGCATCCTTCTGAAAAGTTCATCGTACGTGCGTGGTTCCAGTAGTCGCAATCTTTGTCCCCTGTCTTATACTTGTGCATGCAGTCTAGGCACAGCCCCTCGAAATTCTTTCGCACACTGTTTATCCCTTCTCTGACATGGCCCTCGAGGGTTCCCGTTGTCTGGCTGCCATTCCCTTGGCGGCAGAGGTTGCAGATCCATGAACCGTGTCTTGCATCAGGATTGGGTTCTATAATCTCCAGACTAATGTTTTCAGCATCACTGAGAAGCCTGTCGACGGACTTGCGGCGGTTCTCGACGTAGTTGACAGGAAAACTACCAGTCGCATCCAGCGCCATAAAATACCGATATGCCATGGCATCACGACACTTTCTATCGTCGCAGTTGATGTGGGATTGTGAGGACCGATAGAGTTCTCAATGGGTTTGTGTTCTCAAGTTACTGCGTGCTGAATATATTCCGTCTGTAGCAGCGTTAGCGAACAACCCTCGCAGAAGTATGTATACTATGAGGGTCAGGGTCAGATGTCTCCCATATAGGGGGACGTGGTTCGATCAACATATATGGGGACCTTAATGCGGTGTTCAGAGGAGTGGGCTTTGCTAATCACTTACCCAAAACTCGGCCTGGAACGCCCTGGATATCCATATCCGCCACTCCGCGAGGGGTCAGATCGTCGAGGTAGCGGACTGAACCATAGGCTAGCCCTTTTCTAATATCGCGGAAAATGACGGCACAGTCAAACCAGTGAGCTGGGGCCAGTAGAAACTCCCGAGTCGTCATGCTACGGCGAGCGTGGTCTGACCGTACGTGGTGGTCGTACCACGCCTGAAACTAACATTGACAGGTCTTTAGCTGGTCGTAGTTGGTTCTCTCCGCTGTTGAGCTCCGCGCCTTGCTTTCTAGTCTTGAGATAGACCTGTCCGAATATAATGACGTGGAGGACGTCTGTGATGCCAAATTCTTGAAGCGCCCACGAGTCCAGATCAGGTGTGCTGTGAAAAGTTTGAAGCCACAACCCGACTGCTTTGATGCTCTCTCCTTGAATTGCCACGTGGTCGTAGACATGCGATGCATCAGTCTTAGATAGGTCGATGTATTGAGCCGCTCTGCTCTTGTAAGCTTGAAAGTTGCGGATGTGCGGACGTGTTGATCGCCTGCGACATCCGGGGGCTGATGGCCCTGCTCGATGACCTCCACGATGAGATCACCGTCCGAGGCAAGAACCTCGCCTGCGGTGGGCAACCCGAAGTTCTGGTGATACAACCACAAAATGACCCCTGCAGCCGAGAAACAACAGGTGACTGTGTCGTCAACGATCAATCTCTCACCAAGAGCGTCATGAGCACATATGGTGGTTGAGGTCTCGAAGGCTGCCTCATTCTCCAAATTGGATAACAGAACAGTAGAACGAGGCCTGCGTCCAAAGGTTGCAATTCGATCTCAGGGTCCCGATAGGCCTGTCCAGATGCGAAACGTCGAAGATTTCTCTGCACATAAATTTGCAAAGATACACGCTCAACCAGATTTAACATAAGAAGAAATAAAAATGGATTCAACCGCATCACATAAAAAGACTAACGGAGAACCACATCTAGCATTATATAGGAGGGCCTATTGAGCTGTAGTAGACGGACGTCGCTGGACGATAATGGAACAGGGGGTTTGGCACAGGAAGGAAGCTAATACTTGAAAAGATGGGATCGTACTAAAAATACACCTGCCCCTTTCTTTCCGAGCTTAGAAGCACATGAGGGCAGGTACGAAGTGCATCTACCAAGGATTATATTCTTGTTGTAACTTTTCGAGTTGCTTGGTCATAGAACATATCCCTCGTATTGGAGTGGTATACGAATACGATAGGCCTCAGCTGGGTTGACATAGACTTGAGATTAGGAATACGGATTGGGATCATGTCGGGTAGGTAAGCTAGAATGTAGATTACGAGCGCAGTAATCCCCGTTGTTGATTGTTGTGTTGGGCGAGGCATACGCATGAACTTCACTCTGATATGGGGAAATCAAACGGTACAGTGCCTACTAGACTGAGTCGGTGAATGCTCTCCTAGATAAATAGTCTTCTAAAAGTATCAACTAGTGAAGATCACGAGGACTTATGACACGTCGATGAGTACGCAGGGGAATTCTGGACTTCGAAGGCACAATTTTCCGCCGATGCGAGACCACTGGGTAGGACGTTATTCGCATCACCAGAACTTATGAGTGCCTCTTATGCCGACAAAGGTCCCTTTCAGGATGGAACGGATTAATATAGGGCAACAGGTTTCCGAGAAACTGGGAATAGGAGGCCTTGAGCCGAATGGAACCCCGTTAGACTACTGCAACGGGTTACAACTCCCAACGACATAAATAGACAGAACAGCTGTTTGGCTATACCTACCTGGAGTCCAAGACCGTCAACAGGCATTACGAATATACGCTTCCCAGCAGCAGTGAGGGAACCGGGGATTGCCTGAGACGTTATTGTACTTGTACGTCCTGACGTTGTAGCGTTTGTGGCGGTGCCTCAAAGTATGTGGCTGAAGCTCGTAGTGCATGACCAGCAACAGTGGTCTCATTCTGCAGCTGGTGATTAGGTACTGCCTATCCCTAGAGGTAGGCAGCTTGCACTACGTACCTATGCATGTATGTATAAAGTTAGGTGGGAGAGCTTCGTAACTCCTGGCAGCCTTGTCCCCCCAATTGCTTCTGACGAAACGAACCCGGCGCGACCACTCTCAACTCCCCTTCAACCCCTCGGCCACCCCATTTTCAGAGCAACATCTCACATACCTGGCCCACGACTGATCTACACATTCCTCGCAAAAATGGCGTCCGGATATGACAGAGCTCTCTCCGGTAAGTGTACCTTGTGGTAGACTATATTCGGCGATAGTCATTGCTAACTGTCCATGCTCGCAGTCTTCAGGTTCGTACTACGCCTTGCGTTTCCCACGAAGAAATACAAATACACGCATGTGCATCATGCTAACGAGCAATCTACAGTCCAGATGGACACGTTTTCCAGGTCGAATATGCAGGCGAGGCAGTCAAGCGAGGTATAAAGTTGTCAACTCTCGGACGCACCCAAACGGGCTAACGCGCTGCCTAGGAACCTGCGCTGTTGGTGTGAAGGGCAAAGACATTGTCGTCCTCGGATGCGAGAAGAGGTCGGCCATGAAGCTTCAGGATACCCGAATTACCCCTTCCAAGATCGGCTTAATCGACACGCACGTATGCCTGGCCTTTGCGGGCCTGAACGCCGACGCCCGAATCCTGGTTGACAAGGCACGTCTGGAGGCACAATCGCACCGCCTCACCGTTGAAGACCCTGTATCCATCGAGTACATCACCAAATACGTGGCCGGCGTGCAGCAGCGGTATACGCAGAGTGGTGGTGTCAGGCCCTTCGGCATTAGCACCATGATTGTCGGCTTCGACAAGGGAAGCAAAGTCCCGAGGCTGTATCAGACTGAGCCGAGTGGCATCTACTCCGCGTGGTAAGTCTAGACTGAGGAACTATCGGCGGCGGGAGTACATGGGCGGAACTGACTGTTAGTAGGAAGGCCAACGCCATTGGCCGATCCAGCAAGACAGTCCGAGAGTTTCTGGAGCGTAACTACAAGGAGGACATGGACCGCGAGGCGACCATTCGATTAGCCATCAAGTCATTGCTAGAGGTTGTGCAGACAGGAGCGAAGAACATCGAGATCGCCATCATGGCACCGGGCAAGACGATCGAGATGTTGCCCGTTGAGGACATTGAGGGCTACGTCAAGAACATTGAGCAGGAGAAGCAGGAGGAGGCCGCCAAGAAGAAGACAGGTCGGACGCCAGGAACCGGCACTGCGGCCATCTTGACGAGGGAGCGCGAAGGTGGCACGGATGATGCATAGACGGGCGTTCCCTTATGATTACGGGTTCTACGATGGCGCCTACACGTGAGTAATGGTGTTACACTCGGGGAATTTGTACAGTATCCATCTACGACGTAGCCATGGACTCCTGATGTTTCTAAGCGTCTGCCTGTAAACCTTTTTTCTTTTTTTTGGGATTTCGGTGTCTAAAAGTGGTATCATGTGAATTGCCTGTTTCCCTCCAAGTCTCTGTCGTCTTGCTATAAACTGCCCCAGGGTCGGCGCGCTCTGTCGCTAACCCCGGCCCCCTTGGTTTCCATGGCCAACCCTCCCACCGCGTCGCTTCAGCCCAGTTTGTCGGCGTCCGGCTGGATATCGAACATGGTCCTCTGGCGCTCCTGCCTGACGCGGTCGTCCTTGATCATCTTGTTGTTTACCCTCGCGTCGTCGCCCTCGACAGTCAGGGCGGGCTTGGGTATGGCGGCGTCGATGACGAAGTGGTTGTCGCAGTGCGGGCAGTACTCGTCGGCCTCCTCGAATTCCTGGGCATCCTTGCGGAAGCACTTCTTGCACTTCTTGCACGCGAACGTCATCTCGAAGGTCCGCAGCAGCTCGTGCGATTCCTGCTCCTGGTGGCACTCGGCGCAGTCGAACCACTTCCGGCCTGTCGCCGCGCAGAGGGTTTGGTTAGCCAGCTTCTTTTTGTTCGCATTTGCGTTTGCGTCTGGGGGGAGGCTGGTCCGGAGGAGGCGGGAAGGAGGGGCTGTCTCTATAGAGGGCCGCAGGGGCCGGGGCCGGGAGAGCTTACAGCATGGCGACCGGATGGAGACTTGGGCGTTGAGGATGTGCTTGCTTGAGGCGGGTTGTTAACTTAACATCCAAGGTAGATATGGCTGAACATGACGGGGCGAGGCGTGTCTACCCACCACATGTCGGTATTCTAAGGCAGATAAGCCTGGAAACCCGTGTAGGGTTGAACAGCCAGGTTTCTATATGTATCGCTAGTCGTCCTGCCGTATCGTGAGGTAGCGAAGGTTGAGTTCTTACGCAGGAGAGGTCCGGTATAAGTATGGGCTTTGATGTCCCGGAGGTACAATGTTTATTACTAACCTACTAATGTATAGCGATGGGAAGCTTTTAGTACAGCAGCCGTAAACGGGTAGATATATACATACATTAGCAGTGGAGTGCAGTCCATAGTGCGGGGCGGCCTACTGTAGGTACCTAGGTAGGTAAGCCGGGGCGCTGGCTAAGCACTAACTCATCTTGTTGGTCTGAACTCTTAACGACATCCCGTCTCGAAAGTTCCCAGTGTTTTAGGGTGTAAATCCAATCGTTGACCATCCTGAAGCTCGCTTGTCACTGAAACGACGGAAGCTATATACCAAAAGGGAGTACAAAGGGGGGGAATATCTAAGCAAGTGACGGTCGACATTTAACATTACCCCTAATACACAAGCCTTTTACTGTTGGATAACACCACTATTATGGATTAGTTTCATGATGAATCGCTCATCGGCAAATTAACATTTCTTCATCCCGGAATAGCTGTCAACACCATAGAGACTTTACTACGTGTTTCGTTCTAACGCACCTTCTAACATCTGATGATGGTTAGATACTCGAGCAGCGTTGGTGAAGGCCAGCCTCACGTACGTACTGTGTAAACTGGGGTTGCGAGATTGTGTGGGAAGCAAATCATCCCTATCTACTCGAGTGTCAGGTAACCCCATCTGTTGCCTCCCTACTAACACCTGGATTTAAACCGACAGTCATCATTACCCGCTCACCTCCTTACTTCCGTCATCCAGCCCTCCTGCGATGGTTGTCACCCACCATAGTTCCCTGAAGTCCAGTCAGAAGCTTTTCTCTCAAGAAAGCGGCAAATTATCCGCATCTTCATGTGCTATCACTACCTCCACGGAATCGGTACAATGGGCCAGAATAGGAGGCTGAACATCGATATAAGGGATCCTCTCGTAAGCTTTTACCGCTGGGCGTGCAAAGGGAAGCCATTTCTCTAGTTCATTTGGGGGTAATGGGGGACAGGAACAACACACAAGCCGTTAGGTATAGATCGTCTAATTCACTTCTTGCAGTGGCCTGTCACAGCGAGGGAATTTCGAGATGTCCTGGACCTCAGTAACCAGGACTTCCTAGAGAGTGTGTTAGCCGTGCCTTCCTTCTATGTCGTCGTCAAATTGCTCGCCGTACCAGAAGCTGCAAAATGAGGCCTACGACACGTTTGAATATGAGATAAGAGTCGTGACCAGGTATCGAGCCCCTACACATAGTAGCAAAGACAAGAAATGAGAACATTCATGGACGGAGATGTGCTTGGAACACAAGAAAGTATGGCATGTACACGCTTTGAGAAGAAGCTACGATAAGCCACCGGTGGAGGGCTTGGTCGAGTGGTCGTATGGCAGGACCCCGAGCGCGAGCAGTTAGAACGAGGGGGTAGAAGAAGGAAGAACGAAGGCGACAACAAAAGGTCAGTTTTAGGCCTGTGGAAGGGAGACGTTACTAACATTAACAAGGGAAACATAAACATTGCCCTTGCCGAGGTCGACGTCCTATTGCTCCAGCTGAGGCTGGGCTATGATAGCTTATCCATGCAAAGATGTCCTGCCGAAATCTGTCCAATATTTATCAGCCGCCATATGAATGCACCAGTTGATGCACGTAAGACATCAATCCTCAAGTTACACGCACGACTGTTACTATAGAGATACACGGCTAGGATAATGAGGGCCAAAGGCACTCATCCGTCTCATCTGTCCCTCAGCAGTCTTCAGCACACCGCATCTTCGTATCATATTTTGGGTAGCGGAGGATGGCTTATCCCCTAACGGAGGCATTCAAAGTCGCCCTCCTCTTTTAGCTCTATCGGCATAACTTGTTTGCGGGCACTGCCGGAAGCACGTCCCCTCTGGATTCAACGGAGCCGACGTAGACAGGAAAGACATGTTTGTACTTACCAGCGGCCAGAAAATATGCTGTTTTATCCAACATGGGTAAGTGATGGATTCCGAGGGAGGCAGAAAGGCGCCGGTTATGATTCTAGCCAAAAGGGGCTCTGAATAGCACAGGGAGTACGCAGGCAGTCATACCTATGATGAGCTATGAGCTATCTATAATGCCTTTGTGTTTCCTATTCGCTGTTCTTGACCAAAAGCACACCAAGATGGCCTGCCCGGATTTCGAGATCGTACAGTATCTATTCTATCACCTGGCATCGACACGTAGCTGTGCAGACACGATATGAGAACATTCCAAGAAACGAAGCTAGGACGAGGAGAAGAGGCAAATCGTATTACGGACGCTGAACTATTTCCCAACCATCATCGTACGCCTCTCCGAATCAACGCATGTCGTAGTCGGTCGTGCTCCCGTATTGATATCATCATTCGCTCCTGTGTACCCAAGCTCGAACTCCGCAAAGACAATGTCCGTAGCGCCATCAGTTCATATCCTTCTCAGACTGCTCGCCCTTCGACCTCCCGCATGGATATAGAAGATCTGAGATCAAATCTGCGTCGCTTCCATTCGCAACCCTCGGGGATGGCGAACCAAGAGGAAACGAGACTCCTCTTAGTGGGACTTGAAGCAATTGAATTTGCCGAAGCTGAAGCGCCAAGGCCCACGATGTACACCGCCACGACCTATGTGAATGTTGGTACCGAAGTGGCGGCCGCCAATAGGCTTCGAATAGAAGAAAGGCATTGTTGATTATAGGCGTGGGGAGTAGACTACACTCAGTGCGAATATGAGATGATTGTGATAGTGCTGGATTCGAAGGAAACAGTCAGTGTGTTGTACGGTAGAAAGATGGAGACAGCAATCGCGCGACCTTAGAGACGGGCTACTCACATGGTACTCCAGATGCTCCTAGAGAACAGTATTTGGGTAGGTAGTAGAGGTTCTGTGTATGCGCGAAGAATATGGTTTTTTAGGATTAAGTAAGGAAGAAGGTAGGCGTCAAAAGACGAAGGTTGGTTTTATAGAGCTAACGTTATGTAGAAGTGGCTATGCAAGCTACGGAAGATTAAACACTAGGTACCTCAGAAAGATCGGGTTGAATCAAATTCCTGATGCGCCCAGTTTGCACTCCCAAAGTCACACATGATATGCGCATGACGTATTTGCCCAACTTGTGTCCACGCATATTATTGTGGCGCAGGAACGCCACAAAATCTCCAATCTCCAACCTCTCCTAATTCGGGTCCAATCCAGTCATTTCCACAAAGTGAGCTATGGACAGGTATTGGCGAGGCCAACATGTTTCACCAAACCTCAACCGGGCAGTTACCTCACTAAAATTTACCTCACTTAAGTCAGGCCCTATTTTTGAGGTTGGGGCTGCGCTTGCACCGCAGCTGCAGCGCAGCTGTAGCTAAAGGCTTTTAAAAACGGTAGCGTCAGGTATCGCCCTAACCTAATTGGAAAAATACCCACAAAAACACACAAACCTTAAATATAAGGCTTAATGGCACGTTGTGGTTTTTGGTTTCGTTTTCCGCATTTCGATATAAATTTTCGAAAATTTATCTTTAAAACTGATAAATAAAGTAGTAATTTATAACCAGTATTATATAAAGAAAAATATAGATATATACAGCGTTATAAAAGCGTTTAACCGTATATATAAATTCCTAACCGGAACTGGGTTAATAAGAATATTTGTAATTAAAAGTAAACTTTTCGTATTTTATAAGTTTTTATTTAAAACGATTTTAAAATTACGACAACACAATTACCGCGTATATTATCTGCTTAAAAGTTTTTAAAAATAACTTTGTATTAATAAAATTTATATAGTTATATTTTATTTAAATAAATTATATTTATATATTATAAATATAAAACTGTTTTAAGAAATTAAAGATAAAACTTTTTAAAAATTATAATATATTTGCTATAACTCGCAAAAAAAATTGAAATAAAGGTTTTGTATTTATAAAATATATTTGAAAACCACGATATACTATAATAGAACCGATAATAATACTATTACAACTATAAAAGGTTACGATTATCTATTTTCTAAACTTTAAAAACGGTAAAGTTGCTTATTTTCCAGTTTTAAATTTAATAATATTAATTATAATACTTATTCTAAAGATTTAACAAGATTTATATATATATTAAATAGAAAAACTTTTCCAAATTAACAATAATATCAACTACTTTAAATTATCTAGTAATTTTTTTGAAATAGCATACCGTAAACAAGATAGTATTGTGAAAGCTTTCCTGTTACAGATAATCGGTATTGCGTATTCTAAGTTATATAGCATGTCGTATTATTTCAGCTGATATTTTGATTAATAGTTGTCGGCAAATATGTATTGTAATTAGGTCTGGGTTGCTGTTTAATTAATTAGAAAGTAAAAGCAGCTATATATAGCTTTCAGCTCTTTTATTTTTGTAATTCTAGGGCTATATTAAAGCCTGTTTATTCCTTTTACTGCTTTTATAACAAATTACTTTAACTGCCGATACGTTCTTATAGCTCTAGGGTTGTCTAAAGCTATTTAGATATTGTCGGCGTTTTTTTAAACTTTTATTCATTTAATCTATATAAGTTCTTAAGCCTTGCCGAAATAAAACTGCCTTTATTTTCCGGAATAAAGCTGGTTTTGTATTCGGCGTTACGTTTTAAGTTCGGATATTTTTTACTATATAGCTGTATTTATTATAATTAAAGCAAAATAGCTAATCGTTTTTATTTTAAAACGGTTTATTTTATATTATAATACGTATTAGATATATATATACGTATTATATATATATCCCCTTGCAACCGAGTGGTCTGTGCTTTGAGTAGGGCCTATAAGTTTACAAGCTCTAGCTTATAAAACTACTTCTAGCTTATCTAGATAGAGAAATTCCTTTGTTTTCCTTTCCTTTTCATCTTAGATTTATATAGCAAATTGGAATCTGCTCTTTCTACGCCAAGCCTTACGTGCCGTAATATTTTATTGTTATTGTCGCGTAGCCACTGCATCAAAAGAACAGATTGTTAAGTGTAAGATCTTAGCTTGCTATTTAGCTAACAGTTATGGGTTTACGTTATATATTTTTTTTTTATTTTTTTTTTGTATTTTTTTTTGAAACCCGGCGATAACATCGTCCTATATCTAGTTTATCATTGTAATAAGATATTCAAAAAACAATTTTAATTTAATATTTTCAAACCAAAGTAAATATATTAAAATTACGTTTTCGAATTAAGTTTACAAATATAGTAATTTGTTATATAATATTAACAAGTATACGGATTTCGTTATAGCAGTATATAAAGGTTTTAAAATCGACTATATTATTAAATGTTAAATACTTTTTCAAATGTATTTAACGAATTATAACTAGATTTAAATTTTATATTATTGATTTATATTATACGTTTTATATAAGCGTTTTAATATCTTAAATATTTCTATACTTTTTATAAGCCTTATAACGATTATTATAAAGTTTTTTTTAATATTTCCGATAATGGCCATAGTTAATTTGATATTCTTTATATAGGTAAATTTCGCTGAAATGCTATTTTAATATTTAATTATTATAAAAGTTATTTAAAAAGATACTTTCCTTTTTTTAGAAAGTATAACCGTATATATAAAATTAGATAAAATAATAAATTGCTATTTTAATTTCTATGCTTCACTAACACCTTTCCGTCTTGTAGGTATCTTACTTCAAGGCAACTTTAAACTACTTAATCTCGCTTTTATTTACGTTAATTTTTATCGGAATTCTAAAAGCTTTTCGTAATACTAAGCAACCGGGCAAACCATTGCTTGTAACCCTCCAACGTACATTATTCCAACAACTAGATTTCGGAATTTTAAACTTCTTATTAATTTCTTATTATATTTTTAATCGCAACATTTTCGCTATATCGAAATTATCTATAATAAGCTTATCAGAAAATGAACTTTTTTTAGTTATCGAAAATTAACTGGTATTCGAAAATTAAAAATCGAAATCGATTTTTTTAAAAATATTTTTAAACTGATAATGGCGTTAATTGCTTTAATTTATCCGGTTCTTCTTTTAAATTAACGTATTATAAACGGAGTTATTTATATTAAAACTTCTCTATTATAGATAATTAATATTTTGTATTTAAAATTAAGTATTTTATTATATTATTTCGGTTTATATCTTAATTAATAATAATTTAAAAAGTTATAAAAACGATTAACGTTAAATTTCTAATTATAAAACCACTAAAAGCTTGCAAAACTTTTTCTACGTTTTTAAGGTTTATTTTTAAGGTTTATTTATAATTTACGATATAAAACTATTCTTTATAAAGTTCTTAAAAAACTTATCAAACCGTGGCTAACAGGTATAAAATTTATCAAGGTCGAAATTTATTAACAACTACCCGTCAAAATCGGAATAAAGCATAGATTAAGATCTGTAATCTATTCTAACCGTAAAATCTATTTGATTAATTATCGTATTCGAAAATATTAAATATAATATCTATCGTAAAAACTTTATCGTATAATTATTTTCTATATATTAGCTCAGCTTGGCAACTAAGGCTTGGACTTAATTTCTACCTTATATAGTTATTTTCTATATTTGCTAATTATTATTATCTCGAAAGCGATTTTTTTTCATTAAGTTTAAAATTGAAATATTTCTAGTTCAGATATATATCCTTTTTACTATCGGCGCTTTCGCTTCATAGTTTCGCAAATATACTTTTATTATTTTTTCTATATCGAAACTTTCCGGTTAATTTCCTACATCTTTTCTATATGTTTTTTCCAATGCTATTATAGCTTTTTTAAGTTTTTTAAACATTATTACGTTAAGACATTTCCTACTATTAATCGATAACAGCCGTTACAAAAGCAAACACTTTTTCTTTTGCTTAAAGCAATTAAGGGAATTATAAAACTTTTTTCTAGGCGAAGCTAATTCCTCTAATAGATATGCTATCAAGCGCCTTTACGCTGAGCCTGCCGTTAAATCTCCCCTTCTGTACCGGAACGGTACCTTGAGTGCAATACAAAACGAGTAAATCGGGATGTCAATTATGCCAAAACACGAAACTAGAAAATGCTACCATGTCGGCAAATATGTGTTGCGATTGGGTCTGGGTTGCTATCTAACAAATTGGAAAGTAGGAGCAGCCATATATAGCTTTCAGCTTCTTTATCTTTGTAATCCTAGGGCTATATCAAAGCCCGTTTGTTCCTTTTACCGCTTTTTCAACAAATCACCTTAACTGCCGATAATAGTAATTTAAAACACGTAAAAATAATCGAGATTGGATTTTTTAGCCATACAACTAACAAAAACTCGTAAGCTATTTATTCATAATTAGAGTTTTTTAAAGGTTTATTTTTAAAGTTTACTATATAAGGTTGTTTTTATTTATTTTTAAAACCCTTGTTAAATCGTGGCTAGCGGATATAAAGTTTATTATTAAAATCGAAACTTGTCAATAATTGTATATTAATTAGAATTAAAATAAAATAAAACTAAGATATATAATTCATTTTAATAGTAAAACCTATTTTAATTAATTGTCGTATTCTAAAATATTTAATAAAACTTATATTATATAAAATATATCGTATAATAATATTTTATATATTAGCTCAGCTTGGAAAATAAGGCTTGAACCTACTTAACCTTATATATTTAAAAATAATATATAAACTAATAAATTAACAAGAACTATATTATAAAAATCTTTTAAATATTTCAAAAAGCAATTAATAGATATTATAAAATGTAAAAACCGGCAAAAAAAATGTTTTAAAACTAATTTTTTATAAGAAATTAGCTAATTAAAAAGATATAATTATCGGAAAAAAAGTAGAATAAAAAGTTGTAGTTTCAAAAAACGAAATATAACAATTAACGTCTCGAATTCTTTAAAGCGTTAAAGAGGTATATTAGCTAGCTAAATATGCTATTGCATATTAACTAAGAAAGGTTATGCTTTAATCAGTAAATATATATTCCGTTACTAGGTTGTATAAAAGCAAATCGCGTATAGAAAAACTGCGTAATTAGCTAAATAAATAACGTAACTAACGTTTTTTATATCTGACAGCTTTTTCTATACCAAATATATTTAAAAAGCCCGGTATACGATAATACGATTAATAGTTGTACTTTCGTAGTTATTTAACTATTACGGTTATTTATTTCCCAGATCTTTATTTAGCCGTATTAGTTAAATATCTATTTAAACAAAATATTAAAAACAATCTTATATAGATATCAGCTTTTCTTTAAAAAGACGTAACTGTATATATACTTAGATAAAATGATAGATTGCTACTTAAACTTCTAGCTTTATTATCTTTTTCCGTTTCGTAGCTTTTATTTACGTCGATTTTTTTCGGAATTCTGAAAGTTTTTCGCGGTTTTAAGTAACCGAATAAATTAACGTTCGTAATTTTTTAACGTGCAATATTTTAGTTACTGGATTTCGGTATTATTTAACTTGTTATTTTTGTTATCCTTATTTCCTTATACTTTCGCCAGCAATGTTTCCGTTAAATCGAAGTTATTTATAACAAGTTCGTAAAAAAGCGAATTTTTGGTATCGAAAATGAAATGGTACGCGAAAATCAAAAGGCGCAGTCGATTTTTTTAGAATAATCTTTTTAATTAATAGTTATATCGATTGTTTTAGATTATGTAATGAATTTTTTCGAATGGATTACCGTAAACGGGACGGTTTCTGTTGAAACCTTCCCGTTTTAGATAATTGTATTTTGTATTCATATGGCATATTATATTATTTTAGTTCGTATTTTAATTAATAAAAACTTAAAAAACCGTAGACACGATCGAGGTTAAATTTTTTAATCGTAAAATAACAAAGGTTTATAAAGTTTTTCATGCGCTTTTTATGCATTTTTAAAGTTTATTTTTATGATTTACTGTATAAAGTTATTTTTTATTTTTAAGAATTTTGTTAAATCGTAACTAACGGGTATAAGGTTTATTAAGGCCGAAGTTTGTCGGTAATTATTCGGAATCGGAGTAACGTACGGGATTAAGGTATGTAATCCATCCAAATCGTAAAAAACCATTTAAAAAGTTATCGTATTTAAGGATATTGGGTATAGTATTTGTCATAAAAATTAATCGTGGTATGATTTTTTTATATTGGCTCAGCCTTGTTTTCCAGGCTTGGACCTATATAGTTACCTTGCATATATATATTAGCAATTAATCGTATAATAATTTTTACATACTATGTTAGAGATTATGGGATACGCCAAGGGCTGCAACCTTGGCAGGCCCATAAATAGCCAACTGTCTCACCGACTTCTGTATTCTAGTTCTAGTTCTTCAGTTTTCATAATATCTTACAGTATAATCCGTAACATATTAGCTTAGCTTTATTTTCCAGCCTTAGACTTATATTCTACCTTGTATATATATATTAGCTTATATTTAACGTCTATATATATTTATATATCTATTGGACTTAATCTAACAACGTAATAATATCTTTTTTTTAATATTTTAACCTTTAAGAAATATGAAAAAAATTGGTAATTTTGCCAGCGATACCTAGAATAAAACCTTCGTCTGTAAAATATAACTTCAGGCTTCGCTAGTTCATTATAAAGATACGACATTTTATTGGTTGATTTTTAGTATAATATAATAGTATATTTATAAAACAAGCTAGAAAAATCCAACCTAGCTAAAATAAGTAATATAATCTGTTAGTTATAGTAATATCAAAATTTGAAAAGTTTAATTTATGAATTAAATAATAATAAAATTAAAATTGTTATAAAAACCGTACAATATATTTAATAAAAGCATTAATATTATATAGTATTTAATAAAACAACAATTTATTTATATTAAAAATAATAAAGTTAATTAAAGTTTTAAGCAGTTTGTTTTAATCAACTAATTAAATTGAAACTTAAATAAGTAAAAAATATTACAATTAATAGTCTAACCTCTATCTTGCTAATTAATACGGATAACACGGGCTATAATAATAATATAGTAGAGTTAACCGAATTGCATCTTAAATACTTATCCGATTTCTTAATAACTGTTATTGTCAGATATAGGGGATATTAGTTGCGTTGTTGTATTCAGCTAATTGTGCCACTTCTCAGTACGCGTACAGTTT
Source organism: Monosporascus sp. 5C6A (assembly GCA_004155035.1). NCBI lineage: Eukaryota > Fungi > Ascomycota > Sordariomycetes > Xylariales > Monosporascus > Monosporascus sp. 5C6A. Next base: position 260,366 of record QJOB01000069.1, on the reverse strand, counting down.
TTGTATGGCCTAGTAACGGAACAATTATTTTCCGATCAGAGCGTAGCTAGTGTACTTTAGCATACCTGCTAGCTGACACATCCCCTTAACGCTTTAAAGAATTCGAGGCGTTAATCGCCATACTTTCGTTACTTTTTAAAGCTATAATTTTCTATTCAACTTTTTTTCCGGTAATTATATCTTCCTGATTAGCTAATTCCTTATCAAAAATTACTTTTAGCGTTTTCTTCCGATAATCTAAAGCCTTTGTAATATTTATTAATCTTAGTTACTTTCTGAAATATTTAAAAAATTCTTATGATAGGGTTTTAGTTAATTTATCAGATAATATATCGCTTATAGGCGTATAATCCATTTTAATCGGATTTTTTTCTGCTATCTTTCGCAGCCAGTAATTGTATATATCTACGTACCGTAGCTTTGTTTTTAAAAAGGCGACGTCGGCGTTGATAAGCCGTATAGTTTGCTAATTATTGCATTATAAATTTAACGGTTCTGCATCCAGGCCAACTTCCAGCTTTTTAATTAATCTAAAAGCGAATAAGGCTTTTTTAGCAGCTTACGTAAAAAATAACAATTCCGTTTCGGTTATGGAAGTAATTACTGTATCTTACTTATTTGTACGCCATTTTATAATTCCCCTAAACAGCTTTATAACGTAAGCTTGGAAGTTTTTCCGATTAAGTATATTATTTATAAAAAAAACGTCGCTTTAAATATCTAAGAAGTCCTCGCTACCTAACTGTAACGCTAGCGTTTTGGTATTAACTAGGTACCGTATAACGCGATTAACTGCTTTATAATATACGTTGTTAGGGTTCTGGTTAAATCGGGCAAGTCTAGATATTGCAAAAGATATATCAGGTCGCGTATAAACCGTAATATAAAAGATGAAACCGATCTTTTTTTGGTATCTGTTAACAAAGCTTGGATGGGCCAGATCAGGATTCGGCAGTAGCTCGGCGTTCGCTATGGGCGTCTCTGGAAGGCTATTCAGACTTTCACGTTAAGGGTATCCCGGGGGCATCTTTATAAAGACTTTATAAGATAGGTTCGCGTTAACGAAGGCGTTTACAGCGTTATACTGCTTAAACTCTAGGTCGAATCTAGCCGTAATAGCTATCAAGGTTTTAAAAGATCTTTCGGCTAAGGTAAATGCGTATATATCGCCATAAGCAGTAAGCTGTTAATTATTTCGTATTACGAAACGGGCCTTGCATTTTTAAAGCCAGCCATGCTTATCAAACTTATAAACGTACACTTACATATACTTTAAAACCTTTTTCCCTTTAATAACGGACTAATCGACGATCTCCCAGAACTGCATATCCTATAATTTTACAAAGAGGCTTTTTCAGCCTTTAAAAATAACTTCCTTAACGGATATGTACTTAGCTTTTTATAACTTTTCGGAAATAGCGATAAGTTTCGTTTATATACCCGGCTTTACAACCTAAGTAATATTTTTATTTTTAACTTTGTTCTTGGTATATTAAAACTTTTCCAATTAAAATAACGCGCGTTTCGGGTTATCTTTTTCCTTAAGTTTCCGTAACTTACTGGCCGATTATTAATCGTATTAATAAAATGGGCTAATCGTTTAGCGTTAAACGTTATCTTTTATATCTTATAATCGTACCAATAACCATTATTTCGATACGGAACGTACGGAAAGTTTACGTTTACAACTCGTAAAAAGTTTTCGTTTTTTACCATTACTTTAAGTTAAATAAAGTAACAAAAATGTAAAGCTTCCTTTATTTTTTCCGTCGATATAATAATTATAGCAGTTATTAAGGCAGATGTTAACGGCAATAATAATCCAAAAAATAGAAATAGTTCGAATATAATAATTATATAAAAATAATCAGTTTTTTACAAATAGGTTTGTTTTTCTTTATCTTGTACGTTACTTTAAACGCTTATGCTTTTCTAAAGCCATTTTTTCTGCCCAGCTGGTAATTAAATTATTTTATTTAGGTTTTTATTTTTTATATATATAAAGTAGTCGTAGGCTTAATTAAGTACGTAAACCTGTCGGAATAAGTTTTATAATTCGTTTTCGGTAACGTAAAAAAGGTCGTTTTTTAAGTTTTTAAAATTACCTAAAAAAGTAACCTTTTCGTTAAACTATACGTTTCGAATAGTAATAACTTTATTTGTTAACGGGTTTTAAATTTCGTAAATATTGGTTAATCGGTAACCGACGAAAAAGCCTATTTACGCTTTGAGATTTAACTTTTAAAGCTTTTGTTTTTTTTATAATAACGGTTATTATAACATAGGCTATATAGTCGTAAGTTCGCAAATGAGCCTGTTAAGGCTTACGATTAAATATTAGAACGCCGTTTTTATATGTTAAATAAATATAATAAATTTTGTAAAAGGTTTACTAGAAAAAAGTATATTTAGGAATACGGTTATATAGGTATATTGCAGTTTTAACAATGTATACGATTAAAAACGTAAGTAACTTGACGCTATTTCGCATAATAATTGCTTTCTTTTTAATTATACCCCTTAAGCGTTCCGTACCCCTATTCTGGGTTTAGGTATGCGGTATTAAAAGCTTAAGCCTAATGCTGAAAAAAAACAACTAAAGGCTATTTCGAAATAGGTAATTTTTTAAAATTTTGTTATTGCATTCGATTATTTGTAGGAAAACCTTATTTTGGTTTTTAGAATGCCTAGTAGGTATCGAAACGTTGTAATTAGTATATTTTGCTTTCGGTTTTTAAGGTAAATATTCTAAATAAAGCCTAAGTATCTATCGGTAGCGAATATAACGTATTTATATTTTTTAAGGTCTTTTTCGAAGTTAATGAAATTAATAGCTATTTTCTATCTTAATCGGGAAGTTCCTTTCTTAAGCTCGCGGCGTATTTACCTTTTAATTTTCGCCTTATTACATGCTTGGCATTTGATAGTTATAAGGCCCTTTAACCGTACTTTTTTGGTATAAAACTGCAATTAGATTATTATTTTAAAGCCTAGATGGCTTAATTGTAGGTACCATAAAGTACCGTTATCGGTATGCGGCGGTTTCGGCGTCGATAAGTTAATATTTCGTTTATAAGTAACTAGGGTTACGGGAAATGTTATTATATTAATATTTTCGATAATAAACTAATTAAATTTATTTATTAAAGTAACCATAATTTAATTATACTTATTTCGAATATAGTTATTAATTTTTCGGTTATTCTATTAAAAACCCTTTTTTCGAAACTGTCGAAATAATACCAAATTATAGGCGAATTATTTGTAATAAGTTACGTTATATAACCGTAACGCTTTTATACTATTAAAGCTTCGAAATAACATATTAACCTTTCCGTACTTTTTAATCGGAACAAAGTTATTACCTGCGTATACCCCGTTTCCTTATACGGTTAGTTTAAAGTTTAAGAATTTATTAATAAGGTTAAAGACGTATATTATAAACCTTAAGCCCAAAATAAACGAATTCCGTAAAAGGTAAAACGATAAACTTATAGCACCCTGTTAATCGGTAATTAAAAAACACGCCAAAACTTGTTTTATTTCTTTTAAAAGTTAATTTATTTTTCATATAATTAACTTATCCATAAATTTAGATATTTGGTTAATTTCTTCCTTTAAGGATTAATCGGAAATTATCCGATTTCGAACCAATCCTTTAACCGTCTTGCTAGGTATAAATTCTGCTGGAGCTTTATTAGAAAACGCATAATAACACTAAGGAAACCTATATATAAAACTTAAGCACGCTTTATAACGTATATCTTAAGTATCTAATTTTTCGCGCTTTCGCTTATTAATACTTCTATCCGTATTGGAACCTTTTCGATTGCCTCGTTTCGGTCCTTATCTAAAAGGTCTACCTTGCGGTTAACGGTTAAAGAGTTTATTATCTTCCTAATTAGGATTATCTTAATTAATAGGGTTTATAAAAACCTCGTAAAAAATCGGAAATAATGCTTTAAAATTTTTTAATAAAAAAATAAGTTATGATTTAGTAATTTAAAAGATTAGCCGTTATCTTTTAATAACTAATTATTTCATTATTAATTTTAGCCTTTTTTATTATTTGGAAAGTAATTATTTAAGTTTTTATAATGGGAGCTAAAGCTATATATAAATCGTTAACCTATATAATTATTGTTTTCGTTTTTGGGACGCTGTATCGCTTTTTCTTAACTATTATCTTTTGTTATTTCATAATTTATTCGTTTAGTTTTTTACTTAATTTCGCGGCTTACCTTAATTTTTCTCGGTATTTTCGTTAGGTATTAATTAAAAGTCTGCTATCGTATAACCTGCCGGATTCGGCCATTTTGGCATACTATTCCTGTAAATTCTTCTCTAAAAAAAACTTATCTTTTTAATCGCTGGAAATACGAATTCCAAAACTTATTTTGTAAAATCGTTAATATTTTTTCGAAAGGTATTATACTTGCGGCCCTTATAGGTATACGCCGTAAAGTCCTAATTATAAGCTTATCTACTTTTTGTAATTATCTTAAGAATATTTATTAAGTACCTTATAAAGTTAATTTTTTCGGTAATTTCTTTTAAAAATAAGAAAAGAAATAAGGTATTGGTCCGCGTTATATAACGAATTTATCTTTTCGGATAAAAGGTTATATCGGGTTTTATAGGTTTAACGGGTTACGGAAATAATTAATTAAATTTGATAAAGTTCTATATATCAAGCGCGTACGCTTTAGATTAAAATTCGTCTTTAAAACGGTCCCAGTCCTTAGGTCTTTTATAAATAATAGAAAATGTAAACGGTACGGTTGCTATTGTTGTTATTAAAGTATATTGGGATAATTATTACTGATATACAGCCTTTATCGTCTCAGCAACAGCTGATCAATTAATAATTGCTTAAATTAAGTAAATAAGACTCTTAATTGTCAGATATAGGGGATGTTAGTTGCGTTGTTGTATTCAGCTAATTGTGCCACTTCTCAGTACGCGTACAGCTTTTATGTGGCCTAGCAACGGAACAATTATCCTCCGATCAGAGCGTAGCTAGTGTGCTTTAGCACACCTGCTAGCTGACAGTTATCAGTTATCTCCAACCTTCGTCTCCTTTGGGATCAAAATGCTCTAGCACTTGCAGGGCCAAGCTTCGATAACAATCACGCTGGGACAGCCAAGCCCTGCGTGTCTGAGTACTATATTGGGTACATTTCGGCTGTTAGTCCAGTCTTGGCATCTCTCTAACCCAAGTGCTCAGGGCAGGTATTCGCTACTCTAGCTCTAGTGTGTAGTTCGATATAGCTTCAAGCACAGACGATAGCATTTGGCCGGCGGTGGTAAAAGGACACGCCAAGGCCCCCACTTCCATGCCCAGCTTGTTCCTCCGAAAGGGCTAGTTATGGTTAGGAGCAAAATATTACCTTCCCTTTGGATGCTGGTGACCACGTCATGGTAATACGGAGCTCGCGCTGTATCGTTACTTCAAAGTAACACCAAGTGCTTGGTATCCAGTCGAAGGTCCAGATATGCCGAGCAAACAAGATATCCCGTCTACCGACCCGGCCTCTTCTTCACTTCGACATGCGGCTGCTGCAGCATATCTTGACTGAGGATAGCCTTTCGCATGGGTATATAGCCGGAATGCCCGATGGCTAATTACGAGTCGAAGTCTCTGTACCTACGGCGGCCACGCGAGGCACAAGCAGCACAAAGAGCAGCTATATCAGGGGTCCGCACGCCCCGTAGGAGCAGCCGGATGGCAGTGACACCTGTGTATTGATGTAACCTTGTTGCGTAAACAGGATCTGGATAAAGAGACAAGCTTTGCGGCTATCCACGCTCTTCTGCATACCCGCTGCCGGTAAAGTTATTGGGGGGGTTGACGGAACTTAATATCGACGTCGAGTTTAGTCATGTCGCCTTGTCCTTTATGCAATGTGATACCAGCTTCTTCTGCGGGGGCGACCTCACTACCGACAACGGGCATAGGACGTGAAAGCGAGGCAGCTGTCGGGGCCTCAAAATACGTTGCAGTTCGCTATGCAACCGATTTCTCTTCAAATAGGACAAGGGAACCCGATGGGACTTCATACTAAGGTATATCAGTGTGGGAGTAGTCCATAATTGTGCCCAATAGATTTTTACAAACAAGTCGCCGCCCGTAGGGCGGACGTAGCGGCTCGTGACTGCCTGTATCCAGTACGAGTCAACCGGCAACACTGCTCTCATCCGGCAATTAAGTTGATGATGTACGATAAATTAGGTACCGAGAACGGATGACCTAGAGTCTGGTGTAGTATTCGTAGGTAGGCCTCGACCTTGCTATGTATCGATTGAGCTCGTGTCGTGGCCTATGTCTCAATGCTTTGGCTTGTAAAGTCAGAGAGTAAGGGAGTACGGCAGTACGATGCAAGCGAGGATGACTACTATGGCAGTTGGCATAGAGCTATGCGCTACATTTACGCTCACCCAACACCGATTGACATTAATAGAAAGTTATTTTCTTGTCATCGCTAGGCGCCGTTAACGCTCTTTATACGAGTATCGTTAACATCACCCGAAGGACGGTATTCAAGGATCGACCCATCAGATGGGTTGAGCTGTAACTTTGCTGAATTCAACGGCGTTTAAGAAGATTGGGCCCTGGAAGCTGCAAGCAATGCCGGTTCAAAGGCTTCTACGAACGCTACGCAGTCCTCGAAAGTGTTATACAATGGCGCTGGAGCTACGCGGATGACGTTCGGCTTTCTTTCATCTACAATAACGCCGCGTTTTGTGAGCTCCTCCATCACCGTATGCAGCAGCCCGTCTGCTAGTAGTAGACTCAGTTGAGCGCCGCGTTGCTCTGGGTCTTTTGGCGTGATGCTCCTGAAAAGACTCCTCGCTGCTTCCGGCATCTTTAAAAGACACGACTCCAACAACGCAGTCAGCTTCTTAGACTTCTCCCGCAGGGCCGACATGCCGCCCGACAGCTCGAAGACCTCCAGTGACGCACTGAGGCTCGTGATGTCAAGGATGCTAGGATTGCTCAACTGAAACCCGGCGGCGCCCTGGACCGGATGGAACTTAGTCTCCATCTGGAACCGTGTCCCCTTGTCATTTCCCCACCAGCCTGACAGACGCTTGCCATAACCACGCTCGGGTTCTTCGTCAGATATCAATGTGGTAACCAGGCTGTTCCGTGAATTGATGAACATGCCCCCGATGCATCCCGGACCGCTGTTGAGATACTTGTATGTGCACCAGGCTGCCGCGTCTACGTCCCAGTCATGGAGGGAGAGGGGAACGTTGCCAACCGCGTGAGCCAGATCCCATATCACAAAGATGCCGTGGCTACGAGCAAAGGCTGTGATAGTAGGAATGTCAAATAGCTGTCCCGTGTAGTACTGGATTCCCGGCAACAGGAGAAGCGCCGTATCAGACGCGTGTTTCGCAATTACAGATTGAATGTCCTCGGTACTAATCAACGGATCTTCCGATGAAGCCGGCTCTATTGTCACCATGGACGTCCTCGGATCAAGCCCGTGGTGATAAACCTGGCTTAGAACGGCGAACTGTGCAGGGGTCAGCTGAGCCATATCCAGAATGTCTCGACCGGCAACTAACATGGTCGCTTGGAAACGCTTTGCCTTCCAGGATGATCTTATGTCGTCCATTTATATTAGGTCGGTAGAACGCTGTCATCAAAAGGTGCAGGTTTGCTGTTAAGGTCTGCTGTACTGCTACCTCCGAGTCATCTGCTCCCACCAGCGAAGCCAGCAGTTTGGCAGCCCTGGCATCGGCATCAAGCCACGTGGGCAGTGGGGAGTCATCCAACGGCTTAAAGTGACCTTGTACTCCTTGGGTTCCCCACGTTTCAAGGTATTGCCCGATGCGTTCTGCTGTTCTCTTGGGTTGTAGACCCAACGAATTGCCGCACAGGTACGTGCACGGCAGTGTCTCGTCGTTAGGGCCCGGGTGATTATCATCTAGTAGACTTCAACTAAGGCCCGGCACGCAATGATGAGGATACAGGCTCACCTTGGCGACACAGCGTCTTGCGCCTTATGTCAGCCTTAGTCGGTATGCGAAATTCATCGCGAGTAGCTCGTAATTTATCTTCGGCGTCTAAGGCTAGAGCCTGGCCCCGGAGGTCTGAATAAAGGGGCTGTGCGACCGAGTCACTCATTGTATACTGTTGAGATTTTAACGATCCCCAGGATCAGGGCAGGTAAAGTCTAGGGTTCTCAAGGTGAACTTTCAGTTTCTTCCTAGCAGATTCGACTTCGGGAATGAAAATCCTGCTGTCGGAACAGAACCCCCACCTAGGAAACCCGTTGTTGTCAAGAGGAGGTTGCCTACGGCTGCTCAGTAAGCAGGTAACTAGAACCCCATGTACATACTTCCCCCGCAATTGGGATGACCTCAGGTTCTCCAGCTCTGGTTTCTGACCGTCGGTATCCCCGGCTATCCACGGCTATTACGTCCTGGGTAGGTACCTTTCACCAGCAGTACGGTACTAGCATGACTAGTAGCGCTACAGTAGACCCAACGGTTGCGCTTGCTAGTCTCAGCGTCTGTCAGAGTCTCGTCGGCGGTTTGATCTGCTCTATCCCGTTCAACGAGTACAACGACTGTACCGGCAAAGACAAAACAGGGAAGAAAAGAAAGGAAGGAAATCCTGAAATACTTACTGATCCCGCACTAAATCACCACGCAAAACATGCAGGTCTTGAGACTTATTTGGGTACCAAGCTGCGGGATCCTGCGCGGTTGTGTGGCAAAACGATTCACCATCCTCAAGCCCGAAGATTAACGTATGAATGCGGGCTCGGATATAAGGATTCGGGGTGCTCAACATGACATCGGTGGACTGCATGTCTAACGCATTCATTTATGCCACCACCCACTTCGGCAAAATACCTACCTGCCCAGGGCGATAACGCTGGAAAAGGGACCATAAAAGCGTCAAGCGACATGGTCAAACTGAATCTGCATATTAGACGACTGATCTACACCGGGTAAGTGACGTCTGATTGATGGCATGTAGCAGTTTACTTGCAGAAGGCCGACGGATTCCTCGACGAAAGCGGCAGTGCTAGGCTCACAAATTTGACGGCGACAGTGTACTTGAAAATCAGCCAGACGTTCGTGGTCAACCGGCGATTTCGGACGGAGACTCTAGTTACCTAGAGACGTCGCAACTTGTCAGTTATGTTCCGCGAGAGCTTGTTGTCCGCATTGTATTCGACCATATTGTCTGCTCAAACGCGCCCCGGACACAAGCACTGAATAGACCGCTATCAAGACATGAAAATAACGATCCGGTATACACGTTTCCGAATAGTTCATATACCGCGATAATTACCGGATAGTGGTTGCAAGGTAAGACTGATAGGGTTTGTAAGCTATTACCGTGCTCTAATCTCCCTCAGGCAGAGATGCCCCTGGTGTATGAAAAGATGATAGAAGATAGAGCGCTGAGGCTGTTTAATACGGTAGGCCTTGCAGCTGTACAATACTTGGTAAAATGGTTCAGACGGGTGTGCGGATCAATCGCCTGCGGTCTTAAGGCTTGCTCGGTCCGCGGAATTGAATAACCGAACCCCCAATACGGTGGACGTAACTACTTACAGGTACCTACCTACACGTACAGAAGTCAACAACATGGAACATGGGCCATGGGACCATGGAATAACGAGGGTTTCGGAAGGGGCCAGAGTACATGAGTTCTTTACATGCAACTGGTGACGTTTACTTAGGCTCATATCTCGTAAACCATGACTGATGAAATTGCCATCATCCAGTGAAGTATTGTAAACTTAGTAATAGGAAATCAAATGGGGAAATGCCTGTATGCCAACCTGCGAGCCTGCAGAGCAAGTCGGCAAGGAAACTCGTCATGAGGCCTCGTCCATGTCGTTAAACATGTCCGGCGTCAAACCGTTCTGGCCTCGTGGTGCTTTCTGGGTTTGTTAGACGCCGGGGATGCTGCACGATCAAGTAATCTGGGGGTAATGGAAACTGCCCAGAAATTGCGTACCGGTCCGGCAAGACTCTGAATTCGCGGGGCTGTGGATCACGGCGACCGGCTGCACCGGGCCTTACCGAGGGAGACTGGAATGCCCCCTATTGAGGGGAGCCTGGGGAGGTCACAAGGGGTAACTAATCGATCCGACCAAGCGTCCGGCCAACGTAATAGACCGCGACGGGGCCCCAAAGGAACGTCTCGTGATAGCCTAACCCCTGGAACGTGGACATGGCTCGGCTCCCAACATTGGTTCAAAGAGATAATGGAGTTGCGCAAGAAAGCCACAGGCCTAGCCAGTTTTGTAATACGGATCGAGACGAAAAGAAAGAGGCGGTAAAGGTCGAAAATCACGATGCGCAGGCCCCTTTTCTTGCTGATATGGTACGTACAGGCATCGCACTACGTAGTTGAAAGGGATTCAATTCCCCAGGTAGGTAATGTCGTCCTTACAAGACTCGTATATCTTACGTGTAACCGACTACAGGTAGGTACAACGTAGGCACAACGTAGGTACAACGCGGGTAGCGTGTGCATGCATGTAGGTATTTGACAAGAATTCTATTAATACGCGAGAGATAAGTGTGTCCAATGCTTAGGAGTCAGTGGGCAGGAGAGGGTCTTAACCCTCACTTAACATCAGTCAGTATGTACCTATTCAACCACTCTACAAGTATTTCAACTGAAGTTACTACTTCGTAGCCTTGGGCGGTGGAAATCGATCAATGTTGGTGGGCTGGACTCGTAAGCCGAGCGCAACAAAACTTTGTCATATTTCGATACCTAGTACTAGCAATTAAAACGAAGCCCCTACCGGTCTACCTCGCTCATGATTTATTACCGAGTACACATACGCGCATAGGAGGCGGTAGAAGTAGCTCCAAGAGCCTCGAAGAGTCCGCCAACCCACACAGCAGATTTAGTTTACCAAGAGTACAAGACTACTGGAATATACAGTATCCACTACCCACCGCTTCTCGAGTATATCTCATTACCTTGGGGTGGTCTCCGCCATGGTCTCACCCGATTCCAGGTACGATTGCCAGGTACCGGATAGTTGGGCCAATGACGATGCCGCCCGCAACCATTTGGGAGCTAGCTGCAGGTCCCGGCGTAAGCATTTTTTTTCTCGTAGTAAACGTTATTGGGCTTTATCGTGATCGAACAAAATTTTGTTCTCGAATTTTACCTTCCCCCCTACCGCAATGTCCATCGTCGGTATCCTCAAAAAAGGAACCTTATGTATGAATCCACAGGGATGGGGTACTAGGAGTCATGTCTCTAGAGGTATCTACCGGGAGCACGGAAGTTTTGCAATATGATTCTCTTTCTGTACCTATATAAAGTGTCAGTTAGGTCCGCCTTTATGTGACGTTATGGATGTCTAGTTGCTTTTACTTATCGTTCTTCCCCAGATTGCCAACGATTAGTGCTGTCTTTCCCATACCAGAAAAGGTCCCTTTTCTTATCTCCTCGAAAAGGCACCGGGCTTTTCTTTTCTCTTTGGCTCTGATACATACCATCAATTGCCATCATCTATTGGATTAACTTCCACGCAGCTAGCACGCAGGGCTGTGCATACTATGGATACGGCCAGCAGCTGACTTACACCAACCTCTGCCTCCCTACACATTTACCAAGTACCTAACTCTTGTTCTTCGCCCTTGATTCTATTCAAGTCAGGTGTTACTCGAGTCTCTACTCACTAGTAAACTTCCCACAAGATAAAAGTCTCGATTTTATATCGTATATCTACTACACTTGAACCAAGGTTCCTTGTCAGCCAACCCTCTCGTCTGGAACCTAGAATCCTTTTACTGGTCTCAGACAATACCACGCTTAACAACTCGGCATACGAGGTATACTTTGCCTGTATTTTATGGCTGGGTTATCCCGTACTGTGCTCAGTACGATACTTGGCTTAGGTGCCCCTGGCTCTGTCAACACGACGTCCTAAGTCTCGACATCTCTCGTCCATCCCAGACTCGTCTGTTGTGGGACTGCTCCTTTCGATATACGCCGTTCTGGTGGTTTAAGTCTTAAATTGGAAAGGCCTGACCACTGTACTTGGTATGTAGTTGTCGCTCGGTCTGATTGCTTTGTTTGTTTCTGCTACATCCTTTACTATGAGCCCCTGAGCAACGCAGAGTGTTGAGAGGTTGGGCGGTGAAGGAAGCGCATCGTCAGCAGGATGGCGTGAGATAACACCATCCATCTCCGGTATTGCACTGAGCTAGCTCATGCTGTGCTGAACGCCGATCGCCCCGGTGAACGCATCTGGCGCACCTCACTATTTATCCCGGTGCCGGTTCTCTGCTGTCACAATGACACTGTACCGGTACTTTCCTGTGGAACTCGTTATCATCAGAGCGGAGTTCCAGTATCCCGCACAGTCGGTATTACACACCGCAGCACTTCGTTACGTCCTACCTCACACGTCTCGGCCTCCCCACTCCCCGTATATTACACCATTCGCCAATTATATATTCATCAGCTCGATTCGCTTTGAATGAGTTTCCTATTCCCTCACGGTTCCTGTCCTCTCTTCTTGTTTCGGCATCGCATATCCAATGTCCCCTAGCGTACAATGAGTGTCACCATGTTGACACTTCGGACGACTGACCTAACTTTGGATAGGTTTCCTGATTACACGGACCCTCTGGAACCGTTTGGATCCTGTGATCCTGTTATCGACATCATGACTGCTAACGGCACTGCTGACCCGGCCAGCAAGCTGCTACGTGGAGTTAAGGATGATCCATCTCGCCATCCTTCTCCCCAGCCCACCCATTTTTCGGTTCCGCTCATAGCCAATGGTAATAATGGCCACCGGGTTCTACGCTCCGCGACGGTGGGCTATATCGCGCCGGAATTCAAGGGGCGTGCGGAGCAGATGGAGTCAGGTAAGACTTCTTAACCCCGTATATGTCTCCCAGTCACTGACTCAGGATAGTCAAGGAGATGATCAGGAAGCAGACCTGGATCCCTGAGTCACATATTGATGAACAGGTCCGCTGGTTTTATGATGAACTGGGCATCGATGATGTCTACTTCCAGATGGAAAAGGTGGACGCAATTGCGACCCATATCACTTCCATGTACGCCGCGAAGGTGGCTGCGTATGCCCGCGTCGACAAACGGGAAGAGATTCGTCTGGACATGGAGGCTGCCGATCACGCCATCTACATTGATACGAGTATTCCTGGAGTCTCTGCTTTGAAAGGCCCCCGCTACGAGAATAGGCTTGAGGAGAAGTACTTAGACCATACCCACCCCAACAACCGATTCCGAGTCGAGACTTTCCGCTCCCCTGTGAGTTTGTCTGGCGACGATTCTACTTCAAAGACCTCATTACGTTGCTACTTTGTGTACCAGTGCCAGTTCGTGGATTCGAATCCGGCACCTGACGAGACACGCCTTGAGGTTATCAGTGACCGGATGTTCTTGACCAAGGCAACGAAAAACACAAAGCAGATATACGAGGACATCATTCGATTAGCCGTTGCTAGGACCGGGCCAGTCATTGAAGTTTTCGACATCGAAGGCTCCGAGGAGAAGCGTCTCGTCATAGCTTTCCATACTCGCACTGCCAGGGGACTCTTCAGTGCCCTGAGTGATTTGTACCACTATTATGGCGTCACCAGTTCTAGGAAGTACGTCGAACAATTCTCCAACGGAATTACGGTGATGAGTATCTACCTAAAACCGGCTACGAACCTGGATGCCAATGTCATGCCGATTGAGCAATCCATTCACCAGATCACCAAAGAGATTTCCCTGCTGTATTGCATCCCACAAAACAAGCTTCATTCATTGTTCGCGTCTGGGGTTTTGAGTCTGCAGGAGACCATCTACGGCCACTGCGTCTGGGTTTTCGTCCAGCACTTCCTCAACCGCCTCGGGTCCGAGTACGCCTCCCTGTCACAAGCACTGGACCAAAGGAACAATCAGCATGCCGAAATCCTATCTAGACTCAAGCGCCGTCTCCGTACCGAGACTTTCACCCCGGACTACATCCTTGAGATCATTACGAACCACCCTAGTCTAGTCCGTGCACTCTATGCTTCGTTCGCCAGTGTTCACCTAAGCGTCGGTCCCGGTTTCGAGAGACATGTTATTGCCCCTACCCCGGCATCGGAGGTATTGTCCGACGCGAAGCTGAAGGATAAAATCGCCCGAGAAGTGTCTAACGAACACGAAGAGATGGTGATGACAGCCTTCCGCATTTTCAACAATGCCATCTTGAAGACGAACTACTTCACCCCGACGAAGGTAGCTCTCAGCTTCCGTCTTGACCCTTCTTTCCTGCCCGAGTTCGAATATCCCAGGCCCCTTTACGGCATGTTCCTGGTTATCAGCGCAGAAGCCCGGGGTTTCCATCTACGGTTCAAGGACATTGCGCGGGGAGGTATCCGCATTGTTAAATCTCGCAGCAAGGAGGCCTACCAGATCAACGCGAGGAATCTGTTCGACGAGAACTACGGCCTCGCGAGCACCCAACAACGGAAGAACAAAGATATCCCCGAAGGCGGCTCGAAAGGTGTCATTCTCCTCGACGCCAAACAACAAGATAAGGCCCAGGAAGCGTTTGAGAAGTACATTGATAGCATCTTGGATCTTCTCCTACCTGCCCAGACCCCAGGTATCAAGAACCCTATCGTCGACCTCTATCGCAAAGAAGAGATCCTCTTCATGGGCCCTGACGAGAATACCGCCGATCTGGTCGACTGGGCCACTGAGCATGCTCGTGCTCGCGGCGCACCCTGGTGGAAATCATTCTTTACTGGCAAGTCACCTAAGCTAGGTGGCATTCCTCATGACAAATATGGGATGACGACATTGTCAGTCCGCGAGTACGTGAAAGGCATCTATCGAAAGCTCAACTTGGACCCCGCCAAGGTCAGGAAGATGCAAACAGGCGGCCCGGACGGCGATCTTGGAAGCAACGAGATACTCCTGAGCAACGAAAAGTACACAGCGGTCGTCGACGGGTCGGGGGTGCTTGTTGATCCAAACGGCATCGACAAGGATGAGCTGATCCGGCTTGCTAAGAACCGCGTAATGATCTCACAATTTGATTCTTCCAAGCTTTCGAGGGACGGATATCGGGTCCTATGCGATGACAGCAACGTCAAACTGCCGACGGGCGAAGTTGTGGGTAACGGTACTGCCTTCCGCAACACGTACCACTTGAGAGACACAGGCTTTACTGATTGCTTCGTCCCCTGCGGCGGACGTCCCGAGTCGATCGACCTTGTCTCCGTCAATAAACTCATAAAGGATGGCAAGACGACCATCCCCTATATCGTCGAAGGAGCCAACCTCTTCATCACGCAAGATGCTAAGCTGCGACTCGAGGGTGCGGGTTGCATTCTCTTCAAGGATGCATCCACCAACAAAGGCGGTGTCACATCTTCATCTCTAGAAGTCCTTGCTTCTCTCAGCTTTGACGATGAGGGTTTTGTCAAGCACATGTGTATTGATCGGTATGGGCAAGCGCCAGAGTTCTACGAAGCCTATGTGAAGGAGGTGCAGGCCAAGATCCGTGATAACGCGTGCCTTGAGTTTGAGGCGATCTGGCGGGAGCAAGAGCAGACGGGTCTGCCCCGCTCTGTGATTTCTGACAGGCTCTCAGTCGCTATCACGACGCTCGACGAGGAGTTGCAACAGTCAGACCTGTGGAAGGACGAGACGACTCGACGGGCTGTCCTGGCGGATGCATTGCCTAAGCTCCTCTTGGACAAAATCGGACTGGACACCATCATTCAACGGGTACCAGACAACTACCTCCGCGCGATATTCGGAAGCTACCTCGCATCCCGGTTCGTTTATGAGTACGGCAGTAGCCCGAGCCAATTTGCTTTCTACGACTTGTAGGTTATATATCTGCTCCCTATGTCTATGCTTGCTTTACTAATCTCCCCGCAGCATGTCCAGAAGAATGTCAAGGAGTCAGTGATTATGACAACTCTACATCCGTACAAGTCCCTACGAGGGGGAATGCTCATATCACAAAATTCACGTAAGCGAGGTATTATCTAGAACGGCCGGTCGGTTAGCATGGATGGGAAAGGGGAACAAAAACAAGATATGATTTCTGGCTGTCTTGAATGCTCCCTCGCGGAGGAGAAAAGGGTATGCAAATAGAGAACGTGACTTGGCAAAACATAGTAGTGTACTTCAACAACACGGTTGCCATAGGGAGGCATCCCAGGTATGATTATACAACTAAGAAAGTATTGGCCCGTCTTTATTTGGTGCACACCATCTCAGCATCCTCATTCTAGTCATAATCTGGTAGTCACTTACTCACTCCGAATGGCTTGTGCATCTCCGTCACAAATAGTAAGCGACTATACGGACATTGTGCAACGAGGGGCGCAAGAATTTCTTCTTCCATTTACGTTTCATTCACCTTGGTGCGTGCTCGATTCATATGTCCAGAGGATATGTATGTAAAACGAGGCTTGCGTATTATTGAAGGTCGCGGTCGAATTAATCTACGGCCGTGAGGAGGCGAGGTACAGCAGTTAAATGGCTTTCTCTCACACAGCGCGGCTAAGTCGTATAGGCAGTAGGTTTTGTCGTCTGAACTAAGCCGAGGCGTAATGCTTTATGATCCAGGTAGGGATGTACGTAGGAACCTAGCATAGCTCTTTGATGCTTCCCTGTCCCAAAGCAAAGACATGAAGTCCCATAGAGGGGCCATCTGGAAACTTGCTAATACGACACAATCGCGGCCTTTCGCCCAGGAAGCTGCACTACCGCCCGACATCCTTCCCGAATTGGGAGGCACACAATTTGTGATTGGACTTTCGTCGCAACGGCCCCTCCCCGGCGTATATGATTGGCGTTGCGCACGTCTGGCGGGAACGGCACAGATGTGGAGAAGCCCCGTCTCTAGTGGGCCAGGCACGACTGCAGAACTGCACCTCTCTCCGTCACCAGGACTGTACCAGACACCAAGTCCACTGCCGTTGTCCATCCCCGGTCTCCTGGCCTGCCACAGACTCGACCTGGCACCCCGATTATGGCCTTCTTCGTCCTCGCATCTCTTTGTTGTTGTGAGTTTCCAATTTGTAGATAGTGACGGTATCGTTGACCATGGTGTTCACACGCTTTCGTCCCTCAGTCATATGGGTTATATACCAGCTGGTCGCCTGGATACATTTGGCGAATACGCAAACCCAGGAGCCTAGCTCGGAGCGACATATCCGTGCCCCCTCGAGCAGTCTAGTCAAGCCGAAGTCGGTCCTCCCAGAATACACTCTGGGTCACGTTGTCAATCCCAAGGATCTGATATCAGGCGAGACGCCAACCCTATTTCGCTACCGAGGCAGTTCCACCTCGATTCCCACGCTGGACGTCGATTTCGGCCAGAATGCCGTCGGCATGCCGGTAATCGAGTTCGCAGATACAGCGAAAGTTTCCTCTTCAGGGGGCTTTCCGGGGCTCCGGTTTTACTTTTCGGAGAGTCTGGAGTTTCTCGGCGATAGAAGCGACTTCACGCGGGCTGACAACGCAGAAGGTGCGAGTAATTACTCTATGCCTTGAATCGCAGCTGCAAAAAGGCCAGGAGCCTGACGGGAAAACAGGACCCCCCTCTAAGGTGCCATCTGGGACCGACCGGGTAAGGTTTCTGATTCGCTTATGCGCGTATATGTACACGTTGCTAATCCCCTCCAGATTGCTGTGGAGTCTGCGCCGTGAGCGGCGTTTTCTGTTGGATGGATGTTATCCCGTTCGTTCAGCTTGTATTGTGGTCTAAACTGCCTAACCTGACCGGAACCAAATCTCACTCCTCTTCGGTCATGGCAGGCACCCCTCTACCCCAAAAGCATCGCTTCACATCTGTTAGACCGACTGAATCCGGAAAATCAGGTATACATGGCTCGATCAATGGGATTGTGGGTTTAGCAATCAAGTGTGCTCGGATGGCCTGCACGGGTTTCGTTGCATGAAAATGACACTGGACGCCTTGTCCGACGACTCCCCCTATACTTCAACATATAACAAACTCTCTATCCCTTACGTCGCGCTACAATGGCCTGGTTCCTTCGGAACGCCTGAGACCTATAGCTGATGGTTAGAATATTCTGATAAGGAATTGATCCAATGCTGGCATGACGGTCCTTACACAGCCGGAGTGTGTACCGAGTCTCGACGGGGGGAGGTTCAGTGAGTCGTTACTGGGAAAATTGATCATTCCTGATGGACCCAAAACATCCCTATATGGGGGGATCTGGCAGTGTCCGCTTTGCCGAGTTACCTAACGCACGACGTCCAAGCGGCAGCGCGAAATGTAAGTCGCCGGGTTTTGCCAGTTTTTGCAGTTAGCGGACTACCGGCCCTGCAAACACAGTCTCGTATTAACCCTCGTTTCCCAGCTAGAAATATGCGTCTACCTTGCCAGCTTCTTGGACGCCTTCGAATGTTGGGATCCTATACTAACTCTGAATTTTAGGTAGTCGAGGACTTAGCACAGCACTAGAAAAATAACGGCTGGATACCAGCAGCGAACATGTAGGTTTATGGTACAGGACTCCCTGGGAACGCCCACGTTAACACTGTCGCCACTCGTGACTATGGACTTGAACTATTTAAGTACCCCTTGTGGTGTTTGCTTGCAGCTGGGATCTCATGATGTACACAGGCGACCTACCATACATCAACTCATACTATATGACCCTTCTTGCGGTCTTAGACATATACTATGTCCCACACACGGAGAATGCAACGTCGCTCCTCTTGCGCCAGTCGGGATATGGCGATTATGCATTTCTACGAAGAGAGTGGTCAGCAGCCTACTACAGCGCATTATATGTGCTAGCACTGCACCGTGCCGCAGAGCCCGCCGCTTATCTCGGCAAGAGCCAAGATGCTGCCCGCTGGCTTGATTGAGCCTCGACTGACCAGTAGGCCTTTCTCGATATCCTCTGGGATCCCGTCACCGGGGCGTTCTTCGACCGTAATGACGTCGGTAACGGTGCAGAGCACACGCGCAGGATGGCAACAGCCTGGCGATTATCGTTGGAATTGCCAACATCACGTATGCCAAGTCCGCGCTAACCTATTTGTCCGACGCGAACGCTCTTCCGTACGGCAATGCCTTTTACGACGAGGGAGGTGACGATCTTGGCGAGGCCCTCTCCACATGTGTCTACGCAGTCATATCGTAGTTCGAAATCGCAGGCCGGTTCGGTATCGGCTACGTCGACTCGGCGCTCGATCAGCAGCACCCATGCATCACGTTCTGGGGGGGTATCGGCCCGGGTGGCTCGAAGTACCAGGAAGCGTTCACGAGTCTGGCGTACGGCTAGTTGACAGGCGTCACGCCGCTACTGAGTACCTAGTCCTCGGCGTTAAGCAGCTCAGGCTCGGGTTCAAGGAGTGGATCGTCAAGCTGAGCCGGGGGACGTGCAGTGGGCAAGGGGAGAAGTCCCGAATCCCTACCGGCCGCTGAAGGTTTCCTGGGAGAGGAGTGGCGCCGATGGCGATATGGAGGTGCACCTCCACGCGCCAGAGAGCACCAACGGAACAGTTAGCGCGCTGGCCGCCCAGGACGATGCAGAGGGGAGGAGAGCCTTGTTGAATGGGATACCAGGCACCGCCGAAATGACTACACGGAGTTACATCGACTTCAGGTTGGAGTGCGGAAAGGAGCACGTGGTGGGTTATTCCCAAGCCGAAAAAGCGGCGGGAGGGTTGTGGGTCGAAAGCTGGGGTGGGTGGTAAGATTCGTATGCCCGGTTCAGGGCCGGAGGCGTTCAGGGCCGTCTGGAAGTAGAAGTTCAAATATCGTGTGCGTATCTCAGATGTTGTATGACGGTATCAGTATAGGCGGAGGCAACTCAAACATCGCATGTCTATTTTTTAACCCCTATTTTAATATTATGGCTCTTAGCTGGAGCTCACCTAGGATATGCTTTACGATTCCGCCTAAGAGGCGCGCACGTCGCCTTCAGAAGACGGAGCGGACCTAGAATACACCTGAACAGCTGAAATCTATGCTGTTTCTTTCATCAATGACTCTCGAAAAGCGCCGGAGCCCATGCGCCAGACAAGGGACTCACCTAACTCGGCCTGTGGATTCACCTAGGGTGTTGATATACGTGCACACAGAACTACCACGGTGAGAGGACTGGTTACCGTAACAAGGAATATTTTAACACGGAATCACCATCGTACCCCTCACAGCGCTACCTAATCTAGCTGTCTCTCTCTGCGTTGATGGATGGACTCCCCTCCCAATTTGGCGATCTGCTACCACAAAACCCCTGCATGACGTTGGCTAGTAATTGCGAACAGCTAGACTTGAAAACACAGTAGGCCGATTGGCTGCTACTAATTCTGGGTCGCCCGACCAGATTCCTGCTAAAGACGGCCTCCGCATCTCTCTCTCTCTCTGTGTGTGTCTCACTCCTCCCCCCCTCTCTCTGGCGCGCGCAACTTGAAGACTACTATCCTTTCCCAATCTCTACGTTTCCTACGATATCACAGAACCTCGGGGCCTATGAGAGCTGCGGTCTTACACCGGCGGTTTCTTGGCGAGCTCTATAATACTGAATTCATTATACATAGACATCGTAAGCGCCCCAATCGTATCTTCACGAGTACCACAAAGTCATCAACCTATAAGCAGTACGGATAGACCGTAGATGTCGTGTGAGCCCGAACTCATATGGTCGCAAGCCGTTATATACCATACATGCATGTCATGCTTTAGTAACCACCGTATTAATACAAATGTTGTACACGTTACCGTGAGCCGAAGAAGATTCAGCGCCCACTTCACCGTCTGCCTAAGCCCCACTTGTATATCCTATCCTCAATCTCCTCCCAGGCCATCTGCTTAGCAGAGATGCCGGGTGCCTCTGCCTCCTGAATAACGACTGTAGGGGCGCCACTTCCCTTGCCCTTGTTCTGCACCTGTCCACCAACGACCTGCGAAGCCACTCGGCGTAAGTCTGCTACCGTTAGGTTCTCGATCTTCCTGCACATCTCGCGAACAGGCACCTTCCGGCCGTGGACCTGAACTTGTCGGCCCAGGTCTTCTAGTTCCACCATTCGACTCTCGAGGTTCATCAACAGGCTGGACCGCAGTTGATTCTTGGCACGGGTGACCTCAACATGTCCCAGTGCCGAAAAGCCGGTTTCCAAGGTTAGTGCTCGAAGTTCATGGCACATGACGTCGAGCATGGCCTGAGTGCGCCCAGGCAAGCATAATGCAGAGATGCCGAACAAGCCGGAATCGGTGTAGGAGTGGTTAAAAGCAATGCAGGATTCCACCCAAGCATGTTGATTGAGCACGTTCGTATATAATCGTGAGTACATGCCCTTTCCAGGCCCCCCGGCCGAGAAGGACCCACCACCACCTAGCAAGGTGTTCAAAGTCGCAAGTGCATAGATGTCCTCGGAGGCAATGGGCAACCCTTCGAAGGCCAGGTGGATGTGTGTGAAGGTAGGCTGGTTGGGGTTGAGCGAAGGAGGCTGGACAGGCAGGGAGACAAATCCGCCGGTATAATGTGCAGGACGGGCCATTTCTTCAGAGGATGGCAGGATAGCTTGAGAACTCAGGACGGATGCATTGTGAGCTGCGGAGGTAGAGAGGTTTTTGAAAAGGGGTATTCTGGACAACATGCTTGGTGATTGTTGCGGTGGTGAAGATGAAGTGGAAGCTGACGACAGAAATGCAACAGAGGATGCATCGCTATCTGATGAGATCGAGCCGAGGGATGTTTCCGAGCCTGTCCGCGACAACGCCGGCTGTTCGGCTGCTTTCATGTCGCCGAAGTAATCGGTTGCTAGCCGCACGGCCTCGGCATGCGGGACCCCGGCAAAAGCAACAACTGTTCTTTCTGGGCGGTAGAACGCATGCCTATAAGCTCTGACGACCGACTTGTCGATTTCCGGTATCCTTTCCATGGGGCATAATAAGGGGTTACCCAGGGTGTTATCTTTAAACGCGGCCATATGAACAAGCTCTGGCAGGATAAGTTCCGGCTTCTTCCATATCTCAGTGATCTCGTATTGAGCAGTGTTTAATTCCTGTTCGACCTCCTCATCGGTGATCCTCGGGTGCCGTATCGTCTCGGCAAGGAGCTCGGTGGCTGCCGGGATGGCAGAGTTGAAGGTGGCAGCTTGGTACATCATGGACTCTCTGGACGAAACACATTGCATATTGCCACCCAGAGACTCGACCGTCTCGATAACCTCTTCGGCACTCCGTTTCTCGGTGGACTTGAGAGCTAGCCGGTCCACAATGTGGCTGACTCCGCTCAAATAACTATTTTCGAACCTCGATCCGGCCTCGATGTAGACGCCGACACCAGAGAAAGACCCAGGCAAGGCCTCTGATGCTACACGAACGCCGTTGGGCAAAGTTGTTATTTGGTCGAGCTCTGTCAGGTCCTGCGAGCAGAGTCAGCAAAGCGACCTGCCCGCCCGGGGGTTGCAGAAGGGATGCGAATCATCATACTTTGGGCTGTGGCACATTTACAGTAGCCAGTTTTCGACTGGCCTGCACGGCTTTTGATATCCTAGCCCAGGGTCGCGCCGGCGAGGCGACACCTCTGGCTAAGCATCTCGATGAGTATGCCCGAAACATACTGTGAAAGTGTGGTTCGCAGGCACGAGAATACGCAGATTCGCGAAGTGAAGAAAGCACATCCCCAACGATACGGCGGACCGTAGGAAAAGGTTTATCTTGGCATTTGATGTCAGATTTGCTTATCAGTGATGGCTCGTGCACCCTCCACGGCTGGGATGCCCCGACCTCCGAGCACCGACTCGGGCCGTGAGGATCCCTACTCATCCGTCCATTTCAACCAAGAGGCTACTCAACCGTGGGCCCTCTATTCACCTGTTGATATGGTATTAATTCAACGAGACTCTTACGGTGTATCTTTCTCTCTATATCTAACACCTGAAACCACTACAAGTCTTGCGGGAAGTCGTCAGAAACCTTCGCACCGCCCATCAAGACGTGACTTGAGATTGCACTCATTCTCGCTCGCATACGCCCCCGTACCTGAGTAGTAGGCCCATTTGGGAACGGAGACGTCCATTGACAACATCGTCGGCTCCATGTAAATATTACCACTTTCGCAACTGCCAGCTTGACTTACGAAACTGCGACTAGGAACCAATTTCAGCCACCATGGACGGTGCATGTGTACGCATGTAGCCAGAGGTCGGTTGCCTCCCCCTAATTTGCCAGTTTGAACGTGCTTGGCGGCCGAGGTGGCGTGGGCGTTGGTTGATGAGTTTTTACACCACGTACTTCGTACACAACATGAATATATAGCCCGTGTTACAGCCGGGTCCTCTCTACTCCATGAATGCGGTATACGCCTTTGGCATTAGGCAGCACCTCGGTCCTGGAGCTTGTTGCGACCGTTGAAGTCTGTTGTGTCCCAGCCTGAGTACGAAGGAGAGGAGGAGAGGCTCGTTGCCTAGACTCTTCTGGTCTTACTTCCTATAAAGGAGAAGAAGGGATGGGCGAGGCGTTCTAACTTTACGCCAATGACTGCCCTTTTATTTGTGGATTGCAGAAAGTCCCTGAGCCAAGTTACATGCACAGCGGGCCAGTCATCAGGACTTGCGAGTCGGTTCTTATGTAGAACCCCGGGCCTAATAAACGACAGCCGCCACACCTGAGATTGCAGCACAGGCTGGCTGGCTGGATGTTGTAGGATCGAGTCCATAATTCGTTCGGTATTACCTATATTTGCTGCTTAGTGGAAGATGCTTATTTTTAGGTCTTCGGTTTCATTATGTAAGTACCTCGACCGATCTAGGTCATAATATACGGACCCCCTGGTCAAAGTATCATGCAGTCGGCGTGCCCCATAGGTTAAGTCTTCTCTCATGTACGCTACCGCGCAAATTGGGCAAGAGAGCAGTATTTGCAACACTGCGCTTTTAATGTCTCCAATCAACGGCACAATGAGCTATATGCATGAAGTCACATGCAAAGGTTACTAAGTTGTCCAAGTAGGGACTCTTAACTTCTTCTTACCCTATAGGCAAGTAACCGTTTACACGAATCTCCTTGTACTTAAAGCGGACTTCCTCTCCATTGGCACGCCTACCCACACCTAGGTAGGTATTTAATATTGAGCGTCGCTAAAAAAAATTCGATAGTCAATGTGTTCCACCAAGTTGGTGATCAGTACACTAGAACCTCAGCGACTGCTAAGGGGGTCTTTTTGCTACATGCACATTGGTTGGACTTATCAATAGGTGTGCATGCAAAGTCGGCAGGCTCTGTACCTGCATTGACCTTAGGTAAGTACCCATTAAGTACTAAGCTGATGTTTGCTTTACCAGGTAGTAGTAACAGTGGCGATAATAAGCGTAATAGCAATCCTGCATCGGTATCGCCTTAACCCGTTACCTTGCAATAATCTATCCATCTACATACATACTGCACAAATCCTTACGAAATACGACAACGTCACCCATTTGGCTCTTTTAGTCTTTCGTTACATCATTTACTTCTTAATTAATTGATTGATCAATGTTCACTCAGCCTGCACCATCGTCACCAGGCACATCCTTGCCGCTTGCCACCTCGTCCGCCCGCGGCAGTAGACTTCGAGATTTCATCAACATTCGCAATTACACCCATAGTCATCTTTTGTCGCGTGAGCCGCCACTTGCCGCCATTCGTCCTATCCACGACATTGCCGCTGTCCCCTCCGCCTCATCATCGCCTCGGTCCCACAATCCCATCCGCCCAAGGAGCCTTATTCCCAGCACTACCGCTATATACGATAGCCCGCTATCCTCCGAATCCCCTCATAACTCTGAAGGGTCCGCCTCCGAGCTGCTTGCTTCGACGAATAGTCAGGACGGTGCTCTCGAGCGGGCGTCGCGTCAACCGCCGCCGATCGAGTCCCGGCAAAACGCTGTCGAGCCACTTTTCAGATCAAGGACTGTGCCTGATCTGGGAGACCACGCGTTTGAGACTGCAATGACGCGGACACGTTCAGCAACTACGGGCGATCCGTCACCCGAAATGTTACCCAGCATTCGCTTTTCTGCCTTCTATGACCCCCGGTCGAACCGGCCCTCTCTGTCCTTTACCCCCATGTCGCGCACCTTACCAACGGGAAAGGAAGTTATCAAAGTTGGCCGCTACTCGGAGCGCGAGAACCACACACCCATCCCTGCAAATGCTCCATCCGCTGCCCCTGTTGGATTCAAGAGCAAAGTCGTCAGCAGGCGGCATTGTGAATTCTGGTTCGAGGATGGCAAATGGTATATCAGGGATGTCAAGAGCTCATCTGGCACATTCCTTAACCATATCCGGCTGAGCGCGCCAGGCACCGAATCGAAACCGTTCCCCATCAACGACGGCGACATAGTACAGTTAGGAATAGATTTCAAAGGCGGAGAGGAGATGATATACCGCTGCGTAAAGATGCGAATCGAGCTCAACCGAGGTTGGCAGGCGAAGCCTAACTCTTTCAAGTATGTCGCCCTTGATTTTCAATCACACTTTTGCCTCGTCGGTCCGCCGAGATCCCTCCTTCGCGCGTGGAAGGATTTTTCGTTGTCTGATTCAGGGTGCAAGATCTAACATGCCTTTCTCTGCAGCGTGGCAACTCATAAGCGCCTGCGAAACATGACCTCAGCTGCATCGACAGCGTCACACGCACAAGACTGTTCGATATGTCTGAATGCTATCGCCGTATGTGTTGGATTACCTCCCCAAGACGACTCTCTGACATCTGCCCGGTCGCGGTACTAATGATTACATGTAGCCTTGCCAATCGCTTTTTGTTGCGCCTTGCTCTCACACTTGGCACTACAAATGTATTCGGGAATTGTTGATAGGGCCGTCTGCTCCCATATTCATTTGTCCAAATTGTCGAGCTGCTGCAGACTTGGACGCTGAGGTAGACGAGCCCTCGGATGAATGGCAGCAACTCGACTCTGGCATGGAAGATGCACAGGAAGAGAGGCTCGAGCAATCAGTTCGTCAGCTGATAGAGTCGGATGCGCCTTCGTCCGGGGCCCACGCCAGTGATAGAGACACTCCCGAATCGTCGCATGGTGGTATCGATGTGGGTGATATGACAGTGCATATAGATCCTGTAACACTCGCGCGGGAGACTCCTTCGAGACACGTATCATCTGACCCCGTTTCAATCCTGAACTCGGCCTTCCGTACGACAAGCGCTGGACGCTCGGCAGCGTTATTGGCCTCGCCTCGAGGCGCTCGAACGCCTTCACCAGAGGGCAATCCCACCATCGGTATCACAGGAGGTCCGCTTACTCCACGAAATGATGCTGGGCCCTGGGTATTTGATGGCAATCCTGCGCGTGTGAGTGAGGATAGCTCTAGGCGGCCCGGGATGAGCAGTCTAAATGCTGCTGCGCAAGCTGGGACAGCTACATGAGGTCGACACGAGTTCCACGCACAACGAATTCCCTCCTCAATGGCCCTGGGGGGGCGATGCATGCATCACTCGCGCCGATGGAATCGAGAGCAATATGGCAGTACACTTTTGAGCCCCGCCTCGCCTGGAGTGCAGGCATGCTCCTAATGCCACACATCAAAAATTTCTGTGTCGTCGGCAACTTAACGCTTGGCAAACTTGTAGCCAACGCACCCAGTGTTCTGCAATGACCCGACCAAGACAGCATTCAAGCTGCATCTCGGGCTCTGTATAGGGTCTGTGGTGCTGGTTCAGAATGGAATAGGCAGACTGGCTGCGTTTTCTCTTTACATCACCTAACAGCGACTCGACTGTATATATGTCAGCCGGACCCGTAGGGGCGGTAGGAAGAAAGGAGAGAACAGGACGTTACGCGTCATCTGAGCTCTTCGTAAGGCGGGATATCAAGTGTACGAAGAGACATGTCGAAACTGGCTCGTGGTGAGGCAGTGGTGATTTATACCGATATGGCCAGAAACTGAATCTTCGGGTGGGGAATACGGGTTTAACGATGTTTCTAATGAATGATGGCTTTGCATGTTGTTGGCGTGTGAGACTCAATACAGTTATATTGTCTTATAATCATTATCAAACGGATTTTTTGTGACCCTTAGGGACTTCAGGTTCCACAACCAGACTTGGCTCTAAGATGCCTATTAGAGCTAGTCTCTATCAAGATATGTTTTACGGACAGGTACCCCCCTAGAACTAATATCTCAGTGTAAACCACTTAGATGAGCATACGTAGATGACGTGCATTATCGTAAACCTCCTACGTGCCTACTAGGTATACGAACCTATATGTGTACATGTGTGTATGGTAACTCTGGGTAACTAGTATAACCCCGGTTCCGGCCGATCCTGACCTGCATACCTACATATAGTATAAGAACTTAATACCTCCGTCGGTACGTATATATACGTCCCCTACGCTTATGTTCCGGGTACCCCGTAGGCGTGCGCCGTAGAGCCGGTTATAGCCGGTATAGGAAAGTCGGACGTAAAATGTGCGTATATTCTTACTTCGGCTTACAGTAGGGTTTCTCAAATACGTATTAGTATCTACTATAGGCGAAATTTAGTAGCTAAATATTTTTAGCTTTTTTATTTACCTGTTTTAATTATAAAACAAAATTGTTTAATATTATTACTTACCTAGCGTATTACCGATTATATCGGGATTAACTAGACGTCGAACTTTATTCGACGATCAAAAAAATTTAAAACGTATTTAAATCGAAAAATTAATTTTTAAAAGGTATTATACCAAAATCCGAAAATATTTCCTAAATAATTCGAATTAATTCGGGTTATAATCGTAAAATACAGTATTACAAAAAAAATAACGTCCCACACAAGCTTATCGGACATACAAGCTCGTCGGACACTTTCTGGCACCTTATAACAACAAATTCAAATAACTTAACAATAATACATTGTATTAATTAAAATTAATCGGATTCTTTTTCGCTAGACGTATCTACAATTTCGTCACAAATACGCGTATTATGTCCAGGCTTGCCACAAACGCCACACTTCCGTTCCTTGGTTTTAACCCTCTTACAACGACCCCCTCCAGCTGCTATTGGCTGCAATTTTTCACCACCTCCTTCTTTTTAAGCCAGAAAAGCTTGTCCCTTTTGTATAATAAATATTCCTTCTTTTTAAAAACGTTTGTTTTTAATCTTACGACGTTTACTTAAAATATGGTTCGTTTTACGTAATTAGGCAACTTTTTCCCGAAAAAGAATATTTTCGTACAAAAATAACAAGTTACTTTTGGTTAAAAAATTAACCGATTTAGTTATTTTTTGTTTTAACGTGCTACCTTGCGGAATTTCAATCTTTTTTTGCAAATAACGTCCTTATTTCGTTATTTTTTTAATATTTTAAAGGTTTTCGTAGGCGGGGAACGAATGGAACCGGCGGAGGTTAACGGGGAGACGGTCGGCGTAGGCAAAACTGGAGGAACTTCCAATTCGGAAAAAACGTTATTAAGATCGAATAAAACAAAACCAGCTTTCGCAAATCCAGATTTAATATTGTTAAACGTTATGGCAGCTTAGAACGCGTCGTAGAAACCGGCGAGGAAATTTTCTTTGGTAATATGGGTATAATAACGTCGCATTAAATTTTCGATATACCGCGAATAAGCGCGTTTTAAAACAGAAAAACAAGATACGTTAAAAAGTTAAAGCCGATAAAAAAAATATACGGGCATGTAAAAAGTAATAATGTCGTAATTAACGCAGTATTCTTTAAATTCCATCGAATGGTAATTTTCGTAACCGTCGAAAATAAGGAAACGTTTCGAACTTTTCGTACGCGTCCGAATATATTTGTCGAAATGTTAAATCTATTTTAAACCTAATTCGTTTATTATCCAGTTATTATGGCTTATATTAAGCCTTTAATTAATTAGTAATTTACTATCGCGATATTAAGACCCAAAATAATTTTTTCTCGCCATAATAATAAATAGCGGTAAAGTTTAACTTTAAGAATTAATAACTTGGATAACTGTAATCCATTTTTTATTTCCTTATTGCGTTTATTTAAGTTTTCTACGTTTTTCGATATTAGTAATTATTATATCCGTTGCCATAAAAAGCTCTATTAAAAATTCTGTTTCGTCGAAGTTGTAAATATCCTTTTTTGCAATGCCGTATTTTGCGATAGTAACCCGGATAAGCTCGAATTATTTACGAAACGTTTCTGGATTTTCGCATAAAACCCGTTAATAATCGATTTTCCGATTTAGACGCGTCTGGAGTTTTTTTTGCCGCTTAATAAAGTTCGACGCCCAGTTAATTCTAACGCGCCCTGTAATACGTTAAGTAAATAACAAATTCGCTATATTTTTAACGTGTTAAAGCCGGACAGGAAACGTTCGCGTATCGAGATTAAGGATACGGTCGACAATAAATTGCTTTTCGGTCGGCGTTAATTTTCGCAGATTCGAGATAATATCGGCTCGGGAAGGTTTGCCGTAAATTCGATTCTCTAAAGTAGATGAAGGGACTTTATATATAGAACTAAGCCGTTTAAAACTAAGTTTCGGGTCTTGTTTTTTAGCCTGAATAGCTAGGTTTATTCTGGTTTTTTTTGTAAGGCGTTCCATATTGTTAGTGTTAAGATATAGGCAATTAAAGATAGGTGGTAAAAATGACTAAAAAAGTGTCCGATGAGCTTGTATGTCCGATGAGCTTGTGTGGGACGTTATCTATATTTTCGACGAAATAAGGTTTTTAATAAAGTTTTTATGTTATTATTATATTATAAAGTTAAAGAAATATTCAAAATTAAAGTATATAAGTTTATTTTAAAAAAACAGAATTTACCGAAACTTTTACGTTTTTATTATACGTTTAACTTGTAAAACCAAAAAATGTATAATATAAAATAAGAGTTAAAATTCGAGAAAGAAAAAGAATTAAATTAATAATGAAAAGATTAAAGTTTTCAAATATAAAAAGTTAATAAAGAATTAATTAAAATCTTATATTTTTTTAAAAAAAAGAAAAAGATAATATAATATCTATTAAATTAGATATTTTAAAAAGTTCCAAATATATTAAATTGGTTTCTAAGAATTTAAAATATAATACTTCTAGCTATATTTTATAGTTTAATATATCGTACCATATAAACGAGCTACACGTTTAAGCAAGCTGCGCGGATTTTAGCATTTTTTAACTATAAATCTAAATAAAATAATTATAACGCGATAAATTAATTTAAACTAATTAGATTTTCCGTCGCTAGACGTATTTACAGCTTTTTTACAAATACGCGTATTATGTTCGGGCTTGTCGTAAATGCTATATTTCCGTTTTTTTGTTTTATTTTTTTGCGACGATTACTTTTAGCTGCTGTTAGCTGCGTTTTTTCACTACTTTTTTCTTTTTCGTCCAAAAGAGTTTTCTTTTTATAGTAAATATTCCTTTTTTTTTGAATACGTTTGTTTTTAGTTTTTTAGCGTTTGTTAAAAAGATAGTTAGTTTTGCGCAATTTCGTATTTTTTAAAAAAAAATGTTTTTATATAAAAATATTAAGTTATTTTTATTAAAAATATAACCGATTTAATTATCTTTATCGGCAAACTCCCCTAGTAATTTCTAATTTTTTTTGGCAAATGTCGTTTCCGTTTTTTTTGTTTTTTGTATATTTTATAAGGTTTTCGAAAGTAAGGAAAAAATGGAACCGGCAGAGGTAAACGGGGAGACGGTTAACGTAAGTATAATTAAAAGAATTTCCAAATTAAAAAAAAACGCTATTAAAATCGAATGCAATAAGTTTAATTTTAACGAAACCGGATTTAATATTATCGAACGTTATAACGGTTTTAAACGCGTTATAAAAACTAACAAGAAAATCTTTTTTGTGATATAAATATAATAACATTGTATTAAAGTTTCGATATAAAACGTATAAACGCGTTTTAAAACGGAAAAATAAAATATGTCCAAAAATTTAAACCGATAAAAAAATAAGAAAGTATGTAAAATATAATAATATTGTTATTTATATGATATTTTTCGAATTTTATTAAGTAATAATTTTTGTAATCGTTAAAAATAAAAAAGCGTTTCGTTTTTTTCGTACACGTTCGAATATATTTATCGAAATACTAGATTTATTTTAAACTTAATTTGGTCGTTATTTAGTTATTATAATTAATTTTAAATTTTTAATCAGTAAGTAATAAACTATGTTAATATTAAAATTTAAGATAAAAGTTTCTTGTTAACGTAATAAATAACGATATAATTTAACTTTACGAATTAATAATTTATATAATTATAACTTATTTTTAATTATTTTATTATATTTATTTATATTTTTTACGTTTTTTGACGTTTTTAATTATTATGCTGTATATTATTAAAAGCTTTATTAAAAATTTCACTTTGTTAAATTTATAAATATTTTCTTTTACGATATCGTATTTTGCAATTGTAACCCGAATTAATTTAAATTATTTACGAAGTATTTTCAAATTTTCGTATAACACTTTTTAATAATCGATTTTTCGATTTAAATACATTTTAAAAAAATTTTAACGTCGAACAAAATTCTATATCTAGTTGTTTTTTATTTTATCGTAATATGTTAGGCAATTAATAAATTTGTTATATTTTTAATATATTAAAGCCGTATAAAAAATATTCGCGTATTTAGGTTAAAAATTTAGTCGATAATAGATTTCTTTTCGGTTAGCATTAATTTTCGCAAATTAGAACTATTGTTATATCGGGCGGTTATATCGTTATATCGAGATTTTAAAATAAAAGATAAAACCATATATATAAAACTAAGTTGAACATAAGAAAGTTTAAGGTCGTTTTTTTAATTTAAACAGCTAAGTTTATTTTAAATTCTTTTATAAAACGTTTTATAATTATAATATTAAAAAATAAATATTTGAAATTGGATTATAAAAAAGTTACAAAATAACGTATAGCTTGCTTAAACGCGTAGTTCGTTTATGTGATACATTAATAGTGTTTTATTATATATTTTATAATAATGCTGCTAGGTTTAAAAAAGAGGTATAATATAAAAGTTATATTAACTTTTTTATTTAATAAATATTTTAAACTTTGCGATTTCTAAAAAAAGACTATTGTTAGAAATAATAAATTAAAAACTGAAACTATCATATTTTATATAGTTTTTAACGTTGTATAAACCGTTCCCTGGAAATATCGCGCAAGTAATTTATTTAAAAAAGGAAATTATTATAAAAATTATTCAGTTTTCTATTTAAATTAGAAAGAATTATTAATAAATATTTTTAATAAATATATTATAACTTAAAAAAACCTCAAGATTAAAAAATAAACGTAGACAGTAGAAAGAAACGGTAAGAGAAATTTACTTTTCCTTTTAAAAAGAAACCCGGTTATATTTAAGTGGTGGTGTTATACTGTGAGGCAAAAGGGGCAATGTATGCACATTTTTGCGCCCACCTTCGTATATACTCTAGTTCCTTGTGAGACTAGCGACCCATCGCATACAGCGACTTCGGACTTTGGGAGGGAATTCTCCCTGGCGGCATACATCCAAATGCTTATTATTTTTATTACCACCACCGTCGTTGTATAGCGGCGGTATTAAAAATCACTTGCACCGTCGCATTCAAGCAGTATGAAAATGAGAGGGTGATCCATTGTCCTTGCACCTCTCAACCACTCCGAGCGCAGAACCCGAAGTCACACTGAAGCTTCTCAAACCTACCTAGGGTAGCCTCTCTAGTCTATATTCTTGGATACGCGAGCTTCATTACCTCCGTGCCTGGGCTACATAATCAGATACAGGCTCGAGCCCAGAAGGGTCAGCAGCTTGGAGTGGTGAGATGTCGACTACGACTGGGTAAGCATAGCAAAAATGGCCAATGGGAAGGGCTGAATGCTTCGCATCGAACTGACGTCAAGCTTCAGTGCCTTCATAGCAGGCGGTATAGCCGCCTGCGGTGCTGTCACGGCCACGCACCCTTTCGAGACGGTTAAGATCAGGTACGCGTTCTCCCCTCGCGATGATGCGCACATGGCGCGCCCGTGAATGTGAGCCGTCAATGCCTTCCAATTATCTCGTGTCTACTCCCAATTTGAAAACGCCGAAGCTGACGCCACGTCTGCGAAACCAGGATGCAACTCCAGGGCGAGCTTCAATCCAAAGGCCACCAGCCGCACCACTATAGAGGCCCCTTCCACGGCGTCGGTGTCATCATACGGAACGAGGGACTGCGTGGGATCTACCGGGGGCTCGGATGCGCGTACGTCTACCAGATCTTGCTTAACGGGTGTCGGTTGGGCTTCTACGAGCCGATGCGCAATGGACTGGCCACGCTGCTCCTTCGCGACGGTTCGAAACAGAACCTCGGTATCAACATGTTCTGTGGCGCGACCTCGGGCATCATCGGCGCCGCTGCCGGGAGCCCGTTCTTCCTGGTGAAGACGCGCTTGCAGAGCTACTCTCCCTTCTTGCCGGTCGGAACCCAGCATCGGTATCGCAATGCGCTTGACGGCACGACCCAAATCTACAGAGCGGAGGGTTTCGGGGGGTTGTATAGGGGCGTGGGTGCGGCGATGATAAGGACGGGTTTTGGCAGCTCGGTGCAGTTGCCCACATACTTCTTCGCCAAGAGGAGGCTCATGCGACACTTAGGCATGCAGGAGGGCGCACCGCTCCACCTGGCCAGCAGTACCATATCGGGCTTTGTTGTCTGTTGCGTTATGCATCCTCCAGGTAAGTCTCTGAACTTATCTTGACGTTATGCATGGAGACTTTGCTGATCCAGCGATAGACACCATCATGTCACGGCTGTACAACCAACACGGCAACCTGTACAAAGGCGTTTTCGATTGCCTAGGCAAGACTATAAAGACCGAGGGCTTCTTCGCTATATATAAGGGCTTCTTGCCCCACCTCGCTAGGATATTGCCCCATACCATTCTGACGCTCAGCCTGGCGGAGCAGACCAACAAACTCATGCGCAGGGTCGAGCAGAGGATATTGCCGTCCTCGGTGCTGAGTAGGGCGTAGCGAGGCACTGAATAGAGAAGCGAAAGCGAAACGATCCTGTTTGAATATAGACGTATTATCCGAAAGGGGCCCGGTATATAGAGGCGAGCGGATAGACGGATCCAAAATTTAAACGGCAATGCAGGCGGTCAGATAGTTTTTGTTCGTGCACCCAGTTATTGTGCGCTATCCACGTGTAGACTTCTCGCATCCGTAGCATAAGCTTCCCCTCCATCCCTCCGCCGTCCCCTCAATCTCTTCGCCGATCTCCCCCCTCCATCGCTCGTCGCCGGACGTGTCGAGCGCCACGCCGCATATACCGCATATGCCCCCAACTCCGTGTTGTTTCCCCGCCTCGCCGCCAGCAGCACGATTCAGCTTCCCCGTCGTGCGCACC
Source organism: Monosporascus sp. 5C6A (assembly GCA_004155035.1). Classification (NCBI taxonomy): domain Eukaryota; kingdom Fungi; phylum Ascomycota; class Sordariomycetes; order Xylariales; genus Monosporascus; species Monosporascus sp. 5C6A. The sequence goes on along the minus strand of QJOB01000069.1, from coordinate 226,018 downwards.
ACGTTCGCCACGACGGACGGGTAGCTCTGCTCCACCTCGCCGAAGTACCGCGCCATGACGTCGTCAATGCTGAGGTCCTTGTGCGAGACGACGGCGCCGGCGCCGTTGCGGTCGCCGCGCGGGTCGCTTCGGGGAAAGAGTTCCGTGAGCGGCGGCGCCGCGATGGCCGCGTAGGAATCGAGCTCCTTACGGAACACCTCCCGGAGCGGATAGTACACGGGCATAGAGGACGCGGCCGCCTCGGCGGCGGGGAGGTCGAGACGGCCGGGGACCGGCAACACGCCGTCATTGATCTGCCACGGCAGTGAGAACCCGCGCCCCTTGGCAGTCTCCGCCAACGTCAGCTCCGCCAGCGACGTCGTGTTGTAGCCCAGCAGCAGCGCGTCGCATGCGTGCTCGGCCGCCACCGTGAGGAGCACGTGCCGTGTCAGCAGCCGCCGGATGTCGGCGCGCGACGTCGCCGACGGCAGGCGGTCGAACAGGCGCGCGAGCCTGCGCGCGGGCGACAAGTTCGCGTCCGCCTCCGTGTCCGTGTCCGGCAGCGCCGCCCAGTCGACGGCCCGCGAGCCCAGGACCGACGACAGGTCCACCGTCCGGAGCTCGGTCCCCGGGAACCTGACCGTGTAGCGGTCGAGCCAGTCCTCGCGGTCACGGTTGCGATTCCGGTTCCCGCTCTCGCCGCGCGCGCTACTGCTACTACTGCCTGCTAAAGCGTCCTGACGGTCGTCCTCGTCGTCGTTGGCTACGTGCACGACCAGGAGCTCGAACCGCTGCCGTTGCTTGCGCTCGCGCTGCTGCCGTGCGTTCTCGTGCATGATGTGCAGCAGCGCGGTCGAGGAGAGGCCGCACGACAAGCCCAGTAGGTACCGCTGCGGCCTCGTGGGCAGCCGCTTCCCCCGCGTCTCGCGCTCCAGGACCTCGAGGCGCTTGACGGTCTTGTAGCCCACATAGGTCGCGAAACATGACCTGTAGAGAGGCTCAGCATTCGCTTCCTAGGAAAATACCGAATCAAGAGAGTCTGTGTTTACTAAAATAATGTACAGTAGGGTGCGGTTGAAGAAAAGGGGGGGGTGTGGCTTACGGGCATACTGTTTCTGCTCCCCGGAGGTCGAGTGTCGCTTCTTCCTCTTTGCACCTCTTGCACCATCGGGGTGGGACCTCGGAAGACCCCGCAGGAATTGTCATCTCGATAGTTAAACCACCACGACGAACTTCTTTTTTCCTTTGGTAACAAGCGAATATCGCAGTTTCAAAGTACCAAGTCGTAATCAAGACTGCTACCGTCTTAGATGCGTAGTATGTGATTATTCTAGTAGCGTGTGGCGAAAACAATTAGTTGTCAAAATCAATAAATCGCGTCCGTTTTGACTCCAGTTTCGTGTTAGAAGTAGTACAGAGTGATGAGCTCTCCCCACCCCCTGAACCAAAATGCCGGGTAGGTGATCTGGAACACCATGCACGCACTGAGCTTACAGCATTACAGGGCTCAGCTAATAGGCGATATTATTCAGAGACCCGGGATTATCATGAAAGGTTTCCTCATTTCATGTCATACATGTCTACGCGACTACAAGACCTGACTAAACAAGCATGAGATATCGCTACTTTCAAACCACGCGCGATCCTGCTTCCAAGCATGAACAACCAAATCCCTCCCCGTGCAAGCAACACCCTCAACCTGTTCCGGGCTTCCCCAGCCTTGGACGAATGTGCCAAAGCTGATCAGATGCGTGCCAACCTGGATTGCGATCCGGAAAGCGAAGTCCGCGCTGACGATCCCATACGCCTCGGTCATCCCCTGAATGATCCAGAGTCCGGCATCAATTGACTTGTAGAGCCATAGCTCATACAGCTCGGCAATCATCTGCCCGAGATCCAGGCTAGGGACTCCCAGCTGTGCCGCTTCCCAGTCAATGACAAAGACTGGAATCTCACCGTCGCTTTGGATTGGCGCATTTGGTATTAGGATGCTAGTAGATGTCAGCTGAAAAATTCAACATGCGTAGGACCTGGCATGCATCGACCTACTTTCCAGTCCAGAAGTCTCCGTGGATAATCGGAAGCCCGTCCTCGTTTTCCAGCTCTGAAGCGGCCATGTTCCTGACCTCTTCGAAGACGGGTCTTGCGTGCCCTAGGACTGCCGGATACTGTTCAACGCGCTGCAGCAGCCATCCAAAGTTGATCATCTGCTTGAGCTCTTGCATATCCTTGTTCTTAGACACAGTCTGGCGCAACCCCGGCTGCTGTGCCGACCACCCGTGGAAGTTTCGCAGCCATCTGCCCAACGCCTTCCCGAGCTGGTAGCATTGGGGCCTTAACGATTCGTGAGTGTGCGCTGGGTACGTGTTTAGTATGTATGTCTTTAGGTCGATGCCCTGCGCTAAGTATTCTTGGATTTGAGTGTTGCTTCCCGCGTCGAAATGAAAGACCCTGGGTGTCTTGACGGTGTAGCTGAATTCGTCACCCGGGTCTGTCTCGCCAATAATAGCTAACTCCGAGAGTGATTTCAGACAGTCCTCCTCGACACGCTTTAACCGGTTAGTCAAGTGATCATGATTATCAAGCCGTGCATAGTGATTCGTACACATCGTAGGAGAGTCAACTTGAAGTCCGGCCTGTTTTTGATATAATCTTCTCCGTGCTTTACCAGGACTTCTGTAGTGCCATCCTGAAGAGGTGCTACTAGGGTGGCACGATATATGTAATTCGCGGTGCCCCCTGACAGCTGTTTCAATGACGAAGAGGCAAAGGGAGTGTTCTCGAGGGTTTTGAGAACTCTGGTCCCGACGTCATCGTGCGCTGCTGGATTCATTATCGCAAGGTTGCAGTCTACCCGGATTGTTAATTAGAAGTAGTAGTCTTGCGAAGTTAGGTTTTATCGCACGATGCTGGATATTAACAATCATTAATCGTTCCCTCGGAGTTGTATGAATTTTAGTGGCCTCGAGGCGCAGGTTCCCGGCCTACGATTACCTGGAGTGGGTATTGCTTGATTGAACCCTAGGCTGAGTGATGATTTAAATAGAATATTCACGAAAGACTATCTTACAGCTTCCTCCACTATCACTGATACTCTTGGTACTCGCAGACCCAGTAAGACCACCACAGCTCGATGTCGCAGCTCAGGCGAAGGCTGAAGAGTGTAACCTCTCAAGATTGATAGTAGTTGGTTGGCATCTTCGGCGAATGACTCAAGTCGAAGCTAGGTACTTTAGAATATGGCAACCGATATGTGTGCAGTTAGCCAATAAATTAGGTTTATGCCAAGCCTCATGGGACACGAGGCTTTCTTTTCCCTTGTTTGTCCACATCTCATCTCGGGCAAGCACAATTCTATATACAAGTAAAGAAAAAAGACGTCAAATGATATTGCTACTTGCCATAACGTCGTCAAAAGTTAAAGTTGGTTCTAAGGATGAAGTAAATGTTCTACTCACCCCAGGTCTTAATAGGGCGCTGACCGGGGTCTACCACAGTAGTACGTGCATATGTACCTCACTGAGACCTCAAAGACTGGCTGACCGTGCTGGCCAATCAACTTACTCATAGGGGCACTTAAGGGGCACATCAAACGCGTAACTGTTTCGTTTCCTCTTCGCCCTTGCTGCCGTCTAAGAACAAGCACCGATCTCTCCTCTAATCTTAGCCATTCGGAGAGAACTTGAAACAAAGGCCACGAGGATATTGAAGTGGTTTAGACTTAGTCGGTTAGCGAAGAGATCCGAAGCTAGCTAGGGCCTCCCTGGCATCTTAAGAACGGTATCATCCATTATCGGCCTTTGGGAAACCTAAGACTCTTCAACTACCTGCAAGGAAAGGGGGGGGGACGAAAATGGACGAACACCCCTGCGAATTAATTCCGTCACAGTTCCCTTCGGTTGAGAGTTCCGGAAGGGGGGGGTGGGGGATTCAAAGCGCGATTCGGACTCTCTCACTCCTGGTCCTTCCGCATACCCAGCCTTACTTTCTTCGCAAGTCGCAATTGCTTCATAGCCATTTTTGCGGCTACTCTTGCTGCTTAAGGTTCTTGACCTAATTTATCAGGAGCTGCGCTTCGTTCAGTTCTTTGTATGCGTCGCTGTGCGATGAATATATATTACACCTGTCGAATTTTATTAGTGTTTTGAAGGACGAAAGATTGGTTCGTACGAACTCCTAGAGAATCGCGTCGATTTGTTTTTGATACCTTCGCCTAGAGTGGATTCCGGCCTCCCGCTTGTGTCATTCAACGAATTACTCGGCCGTGTTTCTTCTCAGTGTCTTCTTGCCCTGAGTGTCGAGCCGCCCTTTGCTACAGAGAACACGTCAGAGTTCGTTCGGACCGACTTGGCATCTTGGGGGGTGAAGTCTCGTCGGCCTGGTTTATCGGTAGGCGACGAAAGGAGCCATCGCATTGACTCGGCCCAGACATTTACCAGTGTTCCCGGACGTTCGTCATTGGGTGAATACACCGGAATCTCGTCATTGACGGCGACTTGACACACCCCACGTTTCGCCCTGGAAACACTCCACCTATTACTCGCTGCCGACAGCCTACGACATCGAGATAGCACCACTGTTTGTGAGTGCTTGGCGATCGGCTCTCGATATTCCGATCGGGTAACTATCGCTTCGTGGCGTAATCTGCGACCTGAAACTTCCAGCTGTGTCTTCGATTACCTAGTATATCGATTGTCATCGACTCCTGGGTCCAGCTGGTGGGGTTCGATATATGAAGGCACAGTAGTGCATAGGTTTGAGACAGGTTCGCATCAAAATGACTCGGCGACCTCTCCTCTTCGCGCATTTACTCGGTCATTTTGCAGTCGCGTCGGCCCTGTCCCTTGCAAATTTTCAGATCATCACGTCAAATATTGTGCCATCCACGTGCATCAAGGCTTATTCAGAGACTATTCCGGGCTGCACTGTGAACGACTTCATAGTTGGAAAGCGATGTTCGCTTAGCTGTGTGCAAGGACTGAAGTGGGTGGAAGATTTCGTCGAGAGCTCTTGTCTCGGTGTAGAAGTCAATCCAAGATCTCTTCTTGGATTGACGCTGTCGGGAGATGTAATTGGATCATTATGTCCCGGTCTCCAGGCAACGACTGTCACAAGAACTATCCAGCCGTCCACGACAGCACGCTCTGTCACTACGAGCGAGGATACCACCACATCCCTGCTTAGCACAAGCACCACACCTGAAAACCTACCAACATCAACAACATCAACGGAAGGGCGAGAGACCACGAGTGTTTCCCAGACATCGTTATCGCAACCCGCAACCACCAAGACGGAATCTACCCCCATGGCATCTCCCAGCAGCACACTCGCAACATCAGTCACGACGACGGCACAGAACACGCAGCCTTCAGAAACAAGCAACGAAAGTACACAACCGCCTGCGTCAGGTGACGTGGGCACGCCTGATGATGGGTTGCCAAATTTTGGCCAAAACGGCGGGAGTCCTTTCGACTCGATCCCTGTTTTGAGTTCGGCTCGAAATTTACGGCAACCAGCTTACAGCATAATAGGTTTTATTGGGGTGACGGGAGTCACCGCTTTGTTGTAATCACAGTGGCCTCGAAAGGGGCGTCGAAATACCCACACTTGCAGCAATGCAAATGAGTCGAAATATATGAACTATAACGTCTAAAGCACAGGAACTTGCAGTTCAATTGCTAGTGATACGTCTCAGGGAAACGGTTTAATAAAGGGCTATCAACCGTGACCGAAATGAATGAAGGTCGTCGAAGCAAAAACAGCGGCATACAGATGTGGAAGACGAGCCAGATCCGTAGGAACTCGGTCCTGAAACTAGACCACTGGAAATGTTATACAAGCCTAGTATTGTGGGTGTACCAGATTCAATGCTCCCTAGAAACTAGCACCATCAATAGCAAGTTAACGGTCGAGTTTTATAGACGTATCGACGCAACATTAGGCCCGAAGCTTGAAGTGGAAGGTCGTCTGGATTTCGATATTAGGAAGGGCGAGTTCGTAGTGCCCGCTCCCGGTGAGCTTTGACCTAGCAAATTCAGTTTCTTTGCCCTTACTATGAGCGGTTTCGGTCACTTACCGTCTACTTTCTGGTAGACAATATGGATGGCAGCTAGAAACTCGATTAGTCACGGTCTGGCGCCAGACAATTACTCACCCAATAAATTTCCCAGGGATTTATTTCCGCAACCACTCCGGCGGAGTAGCCCTGCCGGTTACACAATCGGCTCAGATTCGTGCCTATGGACGGATACACCAGTCTTCGGGCGAGCTATCGAGATGATCGTCTTATATACTCGCATCACTTCCAGTTTGGCACAACCGGTCTCTCTCTTTTGCTTCCGTGATTCGTCCGTTGTTCAGCGCCCACGCCCCCCTCTTAATCTGCATTAACAACACTTTCTATCCGTCACAGGCATAGGAACAGGATACAGGAAGCCATATATGACGGGTCCGTATCCGTCTGGTATGGTACGAGGGAAGGGATCTAAGTTAAACTTGTCGCAGCGACGTCCTAGGGGCAAAAGAGGGTAAAACTTTGTTTATGGCCAAGTGAACGCCCTTCTGATGCGCCTATAAGTTGGTAGGATAGACGCATAAGCGTTACTGATTATAGAGGACATGTTTTACATAAGGTGCAAGGAAGCTATATCCGGGAGGACTGCCTTTATTCTCTGACATGTCACATACTTCATCAGAACCGGGACGAGTTTCATTGTTATACGTTGGCGCTGTTGGAAGTCGCTTTAACATAAACGTGAATTACATTAGGGTATATAGTATCATGATCTCTTTTGGCCCATCTCTTCCATTTCGGCATCATCCCAGTCCTCGCCCAGCTCACCGATCTTCCTGCCGAGCCAGATACCCGCCGCAGTCACTATGCTCGCCAGAAGAAACCATCCTTCAAACCACCTATCCACGAAACCAGGCTCCAACGCGCTCTGTAACGCATCGCCTACAGCACTACCGACCTCCTTTGGCAGATTGCTACGTAGCAGTAGCGCCGCAGAGATCACGTAGATGGCGGTAATCTGACCGACAAGCAGCGCTAGGTTCGCTTGCGCCTGATATAACAGTGCCGGTGTCCATTTGGCAAACAGGTGAAGTGTCTGGCGCACACTATTTGCACTTGCTGCAAGGATGAAGCCGGAGAGCAAGAAGGAAATCTGTCTTGCCCAGGCAATCTGATCCAATTTGGGGTCCCAGTGCTTGGCAAGGAGACCCAGAAGGCGATTGATGGGATCTGACGAGGAAAACGAGGTTGCCGGGTAATAAAATCGGCGCAAAGTAGTCAAAGCCGTCGCGACAATGCGGTATATGCAGTAAATACTAAAGGCATAGGTAGGTATCAAGAGGAGCTTCCCCAAGGGCGTCGCTGCTCGAGCGGAGCTCGCTCGTCTTGTACGAAGAACGGCTAAAGATGAAGCCAGGTTCGCTTCCATGGCTTCCAGCCCTGCTATCTCAAGGCGCAAGCTGCGAATCTCGGCTTGATCGCTGTCACCTCTGAAGGTACCAAGGACTTTTGTTAGGTAACCAGGTTTATCGGTAGAGGAGGTGTCAGCGACCTTGCGCTGCAGAGACTGGAGACGATGACGTTTCGTGAGAAGCATCTCGTTTGCGGCATCGAGTCCAGCCTGTTTCCGGGCAACATCCGATTCCGTCACGGGTCGCCGTGAAACTCGACTGCCGAACGTATGCCACGGCGCAGAAACCGACGCAAAACCGGAGAGCAGGGCCATGAGTGAGATGCCAATAACACCGATTCGCTCAAGACAGGCCCGTGCCAGGCTGTTGGGTGTCTCCGGTTCCCGTCTTGACATTTTGGAAGTGGGGTGCGACATGACTTCACTGCCGACAGGAACGAGATTCCCAAGTGACCAGAAGGCAAACAGCCAAAGCCCGAAAACAGCGAACTGAAGTAACCAGGCAACCCTGGGCGTTCTCCCCTTGGCATTTCTCTGAAACGACCACCCAGAACCTGCGACTAAAGACTGCAACTCCAAGAAGGGAATCAACACGACCAGTAGGAATAGCAGCGTGGGAACGGTGATGTGTAATGCGACAGTTCGAGCGCGCGGGTCAACCAGCTCGGATATTTCGCACAAGATCAACTCGCCCAAGACAGCTGCAAGTCCTACGGTGGTGGCAAAGGTAGCGGCGGCGACCTGTCTACGGGGAGACTTGGCTCCGTGTTCGGCATGCGCCTGCTGGAGAGATAACGGAGCATCGGACGGTAGGAAGTGGTCCTCGCCATCCCGCGAATTGTGTACCCGGGACAATTGAGGAAATAAGTGACGTAGGACCACGGTCGAAACACCGATGAACGTAAGGATAAACGGACTTAGTGATAACAGAGTCGAAGCGGCTGATGGGACGGCTAAGCTGTGGGGCGCACACAGGCCGTCATCGCAGTCTGCAGGACGCATCGTCGAATATGGTAACGGGGGCGGCTATTGGTGCGGCTTCTACCTAAGACCTTCTTGATGTCACTGGTCAGTGGAACCGCGATGCCATGTCTTATGTCAGTAGTCAAGGTTTTGATGAGCGAAGGATTGCGCCCACGTAGGCGGCGATCAATGGAGTCGGAGATGTCGGTAGGGTCCTAATAGGAGGGTCTTGGAGGCAGAAGATGGCATAATGGGGCTTTCTGCGTTAACAGTCGCGTTGCATTTGCGTACGTATGTGTGTTTTGAAGGAGGTGGAAGCCGGTCCGGTAGGGAAAGTAATCAGCCTGAGCATGACCTAATAACCCGTCCAGCCATTGTCGGCTAAGATAACGATAGGCTCTCGGCCCACTCTTATCCGCTAATGGATACCTCCACAGAGAGACGTCGATAGGTCATCGCCCGCCCAGGGGACCCTTTGAAGCTGCTGTTTATACATACAGGTACATAAGCAGGTACGTGACCTTGCGCCGCTAGAATGTAGGTACATACAGTATACCCCCATATTTAATATGCCAATTTACGATAGCGAGGCTCGTGATTCCTGGCTTTGTGGCTAGTATGGCCCGGGCTCGAGGCTGTGCCAGATTGGCTTCTAAGCCGATCAAGCTCCACTTTCTCGAATGTGCCAATGCACGTCTTGGCGATGTCTTAGCAGAGAAAAAGTTCAAGAGCGAAGAGCGGCGCCCTCTCCTACTTTCGTGCTCGTGCTCGTGGCAGTAACCGAAACCCCGCGGAGACGACTTAAGTTCCCTGTCATTGGCTTCACTGGCCCGAGTGTAGCAGCAATACTGTCGTAGGGGTAGGCAGCGACCGCATTGGAGCATGGCGGGGGCGAGCAGAGGCGGCAACTCAGCTGCTGCGTTATTCAGAAGTGGGTTTGCCTTGCCTTGCTTCCATTCTCCTCGCCGTGCATGCTATACATGGTACTGACATACGAATTCGTTAGGACAGGCACGACTTAGAATATGCGCCAGTTGTAGGACGTCACAGTCCTATGTCCGCGCCTACTCTGCCGCCACAGAAGGTGCGGCTCGAGCTGAAGCCTATCACCTCAAACCCACCCAGTCAGAGCCACATCCTCCTATCACGTCTCCTAGGAGACAGGAGTACCGCATAAGGGGAGGCATCATTCTTACCAGAGCGCCTCTACTCACGCGCGCTCTCACACCCTTCGAAAATGCTTTCTTCTTCTACCAGAAACGTTTAAACGAGAGATTAGTGCTCCCTTTCCGGCACACGCTGTTCTTTAAGAAGGATACCGCTGCCGATCTTGACTGGCGGATCAAGTTCGAGGAGCGAGGGAAGATAGCCGCCAAGGAACTAGGAAGATACTATGCCAAGGGCCGAAATGCCTGGAACGACGAGTTGCTCGTGGGAAGTACCCTGAGCAACGAAGAGAGGATCCGTGATATCTTGCTCAAGGACGCCGAGAACCGCGTTACCGAAGATGGAGAGGAAGCAGACCCCGACGAGATCGTTCCCGTTGAACGACCCATGGATAGAATCACGGAGGCGGACAAGATGAACGATGTCAGGAGGTTAGATCGCAAACTCGACAGGACCCTTTACCTGGTTGTCCAGGGCAAGGACGGGAAATGGCAATTCCCCAGTGGGGATGTGCCTACGGATGAACACCTCCATGAGGTTTGCGAAGCTTCTATTGCACCCCTTACTACAGGTCTCATTTGACTAATTACTTGAACAGACGGCAGTGCGGGTGCTGGAGTCCACAGCTGGAGTCAATATGAACACCTGGATCATAGGCCGTGTGCCCGTCGCCCACATGGTGTCACACCCGGAATTCAACGAGGACATGTCCCTCAAGAAGCGGGGCGAGAAGGTGTTCTTCCTGAAGGGCAGGATCATGGCCGGGCAAGCCGACCTTAAGGACAACGCGATGGGATACCAGGATTTCCACTGGTTGGCTAAGGAAGAACTGAGGGAGAAGCTGGAGCCGGACTATTTCCACGCCGTTAGAAATATGATGGCAGATCGATAGTCATCTACTGAGCTTTGTAAGAAGTGGTCGTGAGCCACCTGTAAACGTATCTCAAAAAGTGTACAAAGACCATGTACATTACTGTACTTTGGGCACACGGAATTGGGGCGTTATGTCTGGATGTCATATTACGGGTGTACCTTTTTTTATGATGGACTTCCCCTCTGCCGCCTCATCTACCTACATACTCTACCTCGCCCACCTTTGCGCAGCCAGCAAAAGCAAAAGTGTTTCCAAGGGCTGATATATTCTTTGGTTCCTGATGACTTCAGCTCCTGAAGCGGGGTGGTAATCAGCGCTTGGTATGCGACTTATTTAAAGTACGACCACTTAAATGCCCATTATGTTCTGTGCTTGCGCCTGCGATAAGTGCACGTAGCCAGCCACATTGCAATGTCTGAGGGGACATTTTGGATTACAGTAAGGCTGGGCTGGATGGCCTTGTGTTGTCTATATGGTATCAGGCATAATCAAGTAGCAGTGGATCGCGCTAGTAGCCACGCTACGCAAATTAGGTGTAGCTTTTACGTGGGTCAACCGCAGGTACATGCGAATAATTGCAGCCTTTTTTGCAACGCCTAATCCAGGGTAGGCTATTTCTAAGTGGGTCTCCTAGCTACAGTAGAATACCTGACATTGTGTTTAAAATTACCCCTACGTAACACTATAGTAATTACGATAAGGTTCAGGCGGTGGAGATCGGTAATCACAGGTGGGCACGACTAGAGATATGTTGTTTATTTAAATGGCAAAGGGTCTATTTACCAGTGAGGATTTCCGTCAAGTCGTCCGTCCATTCTGAGCCAGTAATCGTTCTCTTGGGAGTTTAAAGCCCTAAAGTGCATATCAATTCCCGCCCGTATATCTTCGTTCAATACCAATGGCTATATTGTCTTGGTTCTCAATAGGAATCCATATTTTTACTGCTAAACCCGCCCCTAAAGGGAACAGTAGCAGCGACAGTATGAACTGTCTTGGCAGCCGCTACCACAACAACCCCAGAGTTGGGGTTCGTTCATTAGCCTGCTAGGCCTACATTCAGCTCTCCATATATGTAAGGTACTACTGTAGGTTATTCCCCCCCTTCCGCATCAGCATCGGAAGTGCCGAGGTTCCAAGTAATCAATGCCCAATATCCGCCATCAAGCCACCCGCAGACAAGTAAACAACAACCTAACTTCACCACACCCTACTTCGTACTTCCGGATGTAGGTCAATAAAGCCAATTGATTCGGTTTGGATTTCGTATCATTTGCTATGCACCTACGCATGACATTTTCGTCAATCGTTGCCTGAAGCCGGTACTAGCAATATCTATCCATCTGCTTGATTGCGCGGTGGCTGTCTTCACTTATTGTTCGTTGATTGAGTACGGCACAGGCGGTGACCAAATGTTCCCGATAGTTGGGAATTCTTGATGCGAGTTCCCGGATCGTTGTTGACCGCATCCCTCCTCGCAGATTGAGATTGCAGCTCCACTGCCCGACAACTTATTGATTCTAAATTCTTATATCATCGAAAGGATTGGCGGCAATAGAGAGAGACAGGCGACATCATGGACTCGACGGAAATCGTGCCGCCAACCACGGATCTCCCATCTGGGGAGCCCGTCCCAATGTCGAGTGCGCCGATCCCGCAAGCGAAACCGCTACCTCTTATGGACCTCATCGACGCAGCCCCGTCTAACATTGACGCCTTTCTTGCCCACCTACACCGCTGTCTCCAGACCCCCTCCGGCATCGACACCATCCTGCTGTTCCTCTGCTACACCTCGCGCTTGGGCGCATCCGTGCTTCAGTCTGCAACTGGGCCTGCCATCAAGCGCAGCGCAGAGCGACTCCTGAAAGCTGCAGATGCCCTTCCACCTTCGGCAACCCTCGTCTTCTCTTCCAAAGCCTTCCCATCTCGGAGCGTCGCAGTCATCCTCCAGATAGCTAAGCGTCTCAGGGCCTTCAGCGTCCTGCTAAGCGACGTCCGCACGTTCATGCGACTATGGGGTCTCCTGAACATGTACTTCTGGGCCCGCGGCCTGGTTTTCAAGTGGCGCCAGTCGCAGGAGCGGGACGGGCAGCCCAAGACGGACATGGTGGAGACCGCTATCGCCTGGGCGCAATTAACCGCCTGTGTCGTCTTCCAGTCGCTCGAGAACGGCGCGTACCTCTCGTCCAAGGGGGTGCTCGGCTGGGCCCCTGCCACTCAGGCCAAGGCTGCGCGCTGGAGCGCGCGCTTCTGGGGCGGCTTCGTAGGCATCGAGCTGGGGAGGCTCGTTTACGAACTCCACAAGCGCAGCCAACGCAGCGCGAAGGAGCGCATCGGGGATAAGACCATCGCCGAGGTCGAGCTGGAGGAGCGCGAGTGGAACGAGACGTGGCGCAAGAGCGTCGTGCGAAACGCGGCCTGGGCGCCGCTCATTGTCCACTGGAGTCTGGAGAAGGGCTTCCTGAGCGAGATGGCCATCGGTGCTCTAGCCAGTATTCCGGGTTTCATTCAGATGCGGGATCTGTGGAGAAGGACTGCGGAATAGGACGCCGCTTCTTATGTCGGAATTGAGAGAGAGGTATATGGCTGCGAGCGCGGCATTTTTCGAAGGTATAGCCAGGTTTTACAGTTAACTGGTGGGGCAGGGGTCGGTTGGGATAGTGACGACGACTGGCACTCTCCTGGGTTTCATAGTAAAATATTATTTGTGTTGAATATCCTGTAGGCAGACAGATGTAATGTCTTACCGCAAACTGTTACAGGAGGCGGGTCCTCAGGAGCTGGGGATCTTCTTACGATAAAGCGTGCGATTACACAAACCGATCGGACTCTGGACGAGAGTCTCAGAAGCCGCAGTATGCAAACAGACACCTTCTAAGAACCGATAATGCACAACTACAGGTTGCCTTCCCATATAACTCAACACTATCTCTAATTCTTATAGTTGCAGTTTGACCACCGGACTCCAGCTATAACAGTAACGTCACTCATGACTACCTGGAGTTTATTAATAGTTGCAATGCCCTTATGTGTCCCCCACTATTCGATTTCCGTTCTTTTTTCCGTCTAGTTATCTGACCGCCTGGGTGATGGCGTGATTATCGATTTCTGGCACATTTTTCTATTTCACTATCTACACCAAGGAAATAACGCCCGCTCCACGCACCCGCATCTTGTTTCCGTAGACGGGCCAGAGGTGGTGGGTCCACAGGGGCGGTATATGGACCTCCTGCGGCGGATAGGTCTCACCAGGCATGGATTCCAGCTCCAGCTTGATGCTGGGAGCTGCTACGAGGCCCGGGTGTTTCAGCTGGAGGTCCCGGAGCTCCGCCGGGGATATATCGTCGCCGTCAAGAAGGCTGTTCAGGGGCTTCTTCGCGTCACGGCTACCGGCGCTGGTGCCGGCGGTCCCGTCCTGCGCGCTGCTTCTACTGCTGCTGGGCGAGTACAAATTCTCGCTGTTGAGCTTCGTGTGCTCGTTGCCGGAGAACAGGCGGCAGGCCAGCTTGAGGAACAGCTTCCCCGTCATCTCGCCTGTGCCAGTTATGCAAAATAAACTATATAGGGCAGCTGAGTTCATAAAATGGGTGGCTTACTATCGTATCCGGTCGTGTGGCATGGCCTCGCTTGGCCTGCTGGTCTGTAGCGGGACCGGGGGTGCTCTCTCGTCCTCGGAGCTCCTCGTAGCCAAAGCCGGAGGCCGTGACGTATACCGGGAACTGGCATGTCCTTATTGAAACTTTCAAATAGTCTCTAGCCAGCATAAGACAATTATACCGTAAGGACTATAGACTTCGAGATCAAGGGGAAAGGGCAAAGAGACGCGAGAAATTGATTACCCCTGCAACGACATATCGGAATGTACGACCGGTCCATCACAGCGGTTGCGGCTTGCCATATACTTGGTATCTGCGACCCGAGGGAATAGCTTGTGAATCTCCACGAGAAAGTCGTCCCGCTTCTCCGGGAGAAGGCCAAAGAACGTCCAGTGGATGAACACAAATCTTGAAACAGGTTACGACCAACGAAGATCGCGCGGTTCTGCTGCACGCTTTCCTCGCACTTGACCGCATCGAAGTCCTTGTTGAACTCCTTCCGGATGCTATATCCCTCAAAATCAAAAACTCCAAGGTCCATTTCCCCCTGTTTTCGAGGCAAAATAACCTCGTGCAAGAGCTTCGAAATATGTAGCGCAAACCTATATTGGACGTTATGTTAGTAAACACCGATAACATGCCATACCCTCGGGAGATATTAACTATTATAGCCACAGAACGCTTCATGTGTGGAATAAAATGATATTGGGAATAAATGGGGAGGACTGCTTACCGGCAAGATATTCGACTTTTCTTACTCGCTCAGCGCTAGAGCCATGTTCCTGCAGTTTGGTTAATGAACTCCCTTACGAACCACTCCTTTTATGGCACATACTTTTGCTTGAGCCCACTGCCTAGCGAGCCTCTCTTCATGTCTACTTAGGTAAGAACATCCAGTATTCATTGTTTGACCTAAGTCGAGTTTGCTCTCCTTTGGGAACTTCAGGCTTTGCATAGAGACGCCAAGGACCCGATCTAGAGTTTCGTCAGGCTGTGGACTGTGTTAGGCTGTACGTGTTTAACCGCGAGCTCAGAGAAAACGGGGATATTGAACGCTTTGGTCGAGTACTCGGCTAAGAACAGGAGGGTCAGTTGTTACTATATTGTTACTGGTATCTTGGACGCATCGACAAGATGCCTCATCATAACGTATGAATATGAGGCCTTCCTGGACTATGCCGAAGGTTTCAGTCACTTTCTTAGCCTGTGAGTATGCCTCCTGAGCTCTGACTAAAGAAGAGCTTGATCCTACATCCCCGAAGGAGATGCCGGTCATCTCCAAATCAATAGCAACAAAGCGGGAACTCCTGACGAGGTCAGGCATGCAGGGCAGCAAGCAAGAAAGCTGGCTCCGGGAGACTTCCATAATTTAATAGGTTTATGAGGTCGTAGTGTCTGTAATGAAGCCCCTGAGTACTGAATATTTCCTTGGTCGACAGACGCCGTGGTGCGATTGCGCTGGCAGCTAAGGAGAGAGGTGACAAAGACAAATTAGCTGGCAACGAGAAATGAAGGTTGTTTCAGATACCCTATCGCTACTGAAACTGTTACATTAGCCACCAATATTCATAGTTTAGCAACCTGCAACGTACCTCTCTCAAGAATGTCTGTAGGCACGCATGCTACCCAGCCAAAACAGGTTTGCAGAGTAACAAACAGCCAGCTCAACACAAACCCCATTAATCGTTTAAAGCAGATCTTACAGTTAACAATTTTTGAGCTTAAAGAACCAGATACACGCCATTTATAACAGAAAAACTCTTGTTGCAAGCCACACCTGTTAAAATGTGGGTTAAGGTCTAGCTAATAGGTATAGTGACACCATTTCTCACTAACGTTAGGTATATAAAGACCTCTGCCACCTATACAAATAGCTAGAATAATCTTAATGCATGCTTAGTATCCTGTATTCCAACCGGTTATAAGGCTGGCAGTACACGTTCAGGCTATTTTATAGTTACGTATAATATATTTTAAGTTAATTGAGCTAGTCTAATTCAAAGGAACCTATTTATGGCATAACCCAACGGCCTTAGCGGTTCAAAGTAACAGAACTTTGGTTAGTTTGCTTAATAGGCCTTAGTCATTCCTAGGGCTATTCACTAGGTTGGGTCCGAGGTTAGGGTGTGTTAAACCTGGCCCGGGGGCTCAACTGCAGCCAGTGCATGTGTAGAAGGCTAGTAGCCAGGGCCGAAGGAACCGAGGCACAAACGGGCCCCTTGTGGGCAGCCTCGAGTGGAGAGTAGCGTTAATCGCCGAAAGGAAAGCTCGCACCTCCTGCGCACCCAACAAAAACATCACACACTTTCACCACGTCCCCACGTCAACGCATGTCATTCAAAGGCTCAGATTGCATATCGACGAGTTTCTTCAGATGAGGGGTTGACTGTTTATTTTTCCTGCCATGCCAACACGGATGTAATTGTATGCTGGCAGACATGGCGTCCGATGTATCCTATTCCGCAACTCTGAGCCCGACCGGCACCGATGCATTCCGTTCCCATGTCCTCTCCAACTCTATTTCGTCCCTAGCCTCGTCAACGAGCTCACGTCCGTCGTCCTCCAGCATATCTAAGACTTATCGCCAGGCCTCACAATTGTTTCTGACGCGTCGCCTGCCGGAGGCGCTCTCGACAGTACAGCCACTCATTACACCGCCCGCAGAGGATGCAGCTGCGAGCGGTCACACCGAGCCAGCACCCGTTGCGCGGGCATCCAGGTTAACGCGTATAAAGGTCTGGAGTCTATACTTGACCATCCTGAACGCCATCCTTGAATTGGAGCCCGACGAGGGGAAAGACACCTTCGGCGTTCAAGAGTGGCGTGCTCTGTGCAGCAAGGTCAGGGACGGAGACGTATGGGAAGAGGTGGTCCAGTTCGGCTACCATGGTGTCGAGGGAGATGTTGACTCAGATGTGGTCATCAACTTGTAAGTTCGATCTCGTATATTCAGTGGGACAGTCATTTGCATTTACCTGGTGACGATGCCGGGCAAGCAACCTATTGGGAGGGACGGATCGTCACTAGGTGCGTCCCAAGAGTTTGGCTGTCGCACATCAGGGAAGTCGGTGACTATTTTCAGCAGAGAAAAGGCAACCATTGTACACTTAAGGGGGCAGGCCGACGACTGTATACCTAAAGAGGGGTTTGCCGACGATTATATCGTTGGCGAGAAAGTCGGTAGTTACTTTTCCAAAGAGGAAGTCGACGCTGGTCCTTAAGGGGATCTCAACGATTATAGTCTTTAAAGAGGCTTGTCAATTCGTGCTGCAGAACCTCATCGCTTCCTCGAATATTGACTGACATGAGACTCCCAGAGCTACACTCTTACTTGCCCATGCAAGGAGCCAGGTCTTGAATCAAAAGCGATTGGAGAACTACTTGGCCGCATCCAGTACACCAAACCTCGATATATCTCAACGATTAGAAGCAACGAACCCGTCTCGAGTCTCTTCTCGAACCCGGCGAGCACGTTCTAATGGGCCTAGCGGAGCTGACACGCCGAGGGACCTAAATGCGAGAGTCAAGATCTTGGAGCTCTACACGTTACATGTCTTGTTACGCAACGACGAGTGGGACTATGCCCGGGAATTCATAAGCGTCAGCTCAGTATTGGATGAAGAGAGGAGGGAAGCATTTCTACAAGCTCTCCAGAGCCTACAAGACGAGAAACTAGAAGCGGAGCGGAGGGAACGCGAGGAGAAGCAGAGACAAGACGACCAACTGCAGAAGGATTTGGAGGAGGCCCGGAGACTGCGCGCAGAGAACGAGGCAAGAGAACGCCGGCGTATAGAAGAGGAGCGAGCTAGACGGGAAGGCAGCGAAGTTGACTATGGCATTGACGGTGCCCCGAATTCATCTGGGTCCAGCAAGGTTACACGCCCCAGACCTGGATCATCTGCAGTATCACGCCCAGCAAAGTCATCTGCCGCCAAAGCTAAAGGAAATGCCGCAGCACAGCCCGGTATTGGTGCTCGGGCCGCTATGATTCTGGCCAACCTACGGAAGGCCATTGAGGAGATGGGTGCCACATTTAAGGCCAACCCGATGCTACTGATGAAGTTAATGGCTTTCATTATTTCATTTGTTATCATGTTCGGCAAAAGGAATATCCGGGGACGGATTCAGTGGATTCTCAGAAAGGGCTGGAGTAAAGTGAAGGCAACGGCCGGAATGGGCGTCAAAGTCAGCTATATCTAGTTGCATTAATGTTTTTGTCCTCGCACAATATGATGTTGTAGAGCACCAACATTGTATATTATGAATAATCGGTGCAAGCCATACCATGGACTGCCACATCTCCTTTGTTAGTGCCAAAAGGCAATATGTTTGTAAGCGGAGGAAAGAAGCAAGCCTGAATTGATATCAAATTCACACATAGTTTCCAACCGTCAAATTCGCCGAACGCCCGCAGATGCAGTTGTGTCGTGGGATCCCCCCTATCCGTAGCAGATGGACCGTATCAACATGTTCCCAGCTGACGTAAACCCTCTTTCTCGAAAGCGCCCAGACCCGGGCGGCACAAGTGCTAGTACCCCGTCCGATTCGTTTTTTTCTGGTAGAATAACTGCACACACTCAGAGTCAGCATCGCGTCCAGGCACGCAATAGGATACACGGCTTGTATATAGCAAGTGGGACTTACGTCGGTCCTGGAACTTCCGAGGTTTATGATCTTGGGGCACCCGTCACGGTCCTTCTCGAGGCGCGTGCACTCGAAGCAGTAAAAGGCGTCGGAGATGCCCTCGCCGCCGCAGACGACGCACTTGTTCTGGTAGTTGCCGAAGCTGCATTCGTCGCAGATGCGCACGAGCGTCGTCGGCCGCACGTATGAGTCGCACACTGGGCACTTCCCGTCGCACTTGTCGCACAGGCGCCCGATCGCGATGCCGGACTGCTTGCGGCACATTACGAGATCGCTGCATTGGGAGGGCGCGTTAGTCAATGAACAACAACAATAACAGCCGGGAAGGGGAAATGAATGGCGCGACTTACGGATGATGGCGCGACATCTCGGGACTTGTCTAAAACTCAAATGCGTGTTCCCGACTAATATTGGACGCGAAGTGCAATCTGTAGGTTTTCAATGTTAAGAGGAGGTCTTCGCTATGTAATGGAGAGGAAGTGAAGTGCGGAAGCGTAAGTAATTGTTGGCGATTGTAAGAGCCGTGTATAAATGATTTCTCAGCCTTGCCACTACTCTGATATTTCTTGAGATTTCTCCGAGACGAGCTCAACCTTGGTTGGAGCTCCTGTACAATACCTAGGTACATATATAAGCTACAGTACCTAGGAAAGCTACGTACAGGAACCTTGAAGCTACTACAGGCACAAGAGCTCTTTGCATATGGACGCCTCATGCATTATTACATATGCAACGTGGGGTATGTCTATCTGGTTGGTTTGCACAACAAGTGGATACATGTAGATACCGAGTTCCTGGGTTCCGCTGATTAGCCTTGAATCTCAAATTCCCCAAAGACCTCGTGGCTTGGCTACCGAGATCTCCTTCAGCCTTGCGATTCCCTCTTCATCCCCTATAAAATTTATTGTGGGTAGAATTGTCTACCTCCCACTGCTATCCGGGTCTCTCTTCTTGATTATCTAACGACCGGTATATCGTGTATCGAGTCCATACCTTCTACTCCGTATAGATACATGGTTCCTTTTAACTCCAGGTCAATATCCTCTACCGCTTCTGCATCATGTCTGCCAATGATAAAAGGTAAAAGACAGCCTGGGCTATCTTCTGTATTGCAAACACCAGTGGGCTGACAATTCGCCTAGCCCTCCCAGACAGTCTAGTCCGGGCCTAGAGTCTAAGGCTGTCGAGCCCGTCCAAGACGACAAGGCGCGTAAGCGGAAGGCATCTTCACCTCAGCCTACCGACCATGAGCCCCCAATCTCACCGAAGAGGAGCAAAGTCGATAGCACAAGCGAGAGAGACGCGTCACCAAAATTACCGCATGTGCCGAAGGACCGAAGCGCAGATCGCCGTCAAGGCACGTCGCAAGAGGAGAGGAGCCGTGGAAAGCGGTTGTATGGTAGTTTGCTCAATACATTAAGTCAAACCACTACCAACTCTCAACAGAAGAGACGGCAGGAAATTGAGCGACGACAACAGGCAAAAGTTTCCCAACTACGAGCCGAGGATGATAAACAGAGACAAGAGAAGCTTGCTAGGCTCAATGCCGCACGCAAGGTGGAACAGATCAAGTTTGACGAACATGTTGTAAGGCGCTCTTCCGCTTCACCGAACCCAAGGTCCCCCGTGTTAACAGGGATTATCTAGATGCGTACGCGACACTCGGATATGCTTGCGAAGGCACGGTTCCTGCACACCAGAAACAGCCCCAGGATAGTAAGTCTGCCTAGTATGCAGGATAATCGTTGAGGCTGACCACGACCACAGTATTACTCGCCCTGGGAAAAGACGCCAGAGCAACGAGACATCATCCAGGAACAGATCCGAGATGCTGAAAATATCGTTGACAGGGAAGTGTCCGACTTCAGAAGACGCAAAGAACAGAGGCTCAGAGCTCTTGGTGTCGCTATCGAGCCACCTACGCCCGAGACTAAGGAGACATTACGTAAGACTGTCGATGAGCGTCCCACTGATACTTGGCAATCTGATTCTGCTAATCATGCTCCTTCACATGCTGGTAAGGTCGGCCATGAAAAAGAATCAGATGACGCCGGGGACGTCATGGTGGAGGAAGCAGAAGACACCGTTATATACTGATTCTTCGTCTCCAAACCTTGTTGGCCTTGCCTTGTCATGATTTGGCGCTCTAGTCATCGTGGAGTTGGTTATGACGGCGCATCCGCTGTGTGCGTTGGCGTAATGCTTAGGGATTCAGAGTTGGGTATATATCTTCGATGGTAAGCAAGGTGCACATTTGGTATACCCCTGGGAATTTGCAAGCGGGAGGTGGTTAATCATCAGACACGGATAGTTAAATCAACTTGTCTTCGATGTTCTATGCTGTCTCTGCTAATATACGTAATCTCCTCGGCCTACCGCACATGTTCTGAGGTAAGTAGCTTCCTTTTATCTCCTAACCGGTACATATGAGTGGGAGTTTGCGCTGTCCCGGATGATTTACTAGGGCGCTACGTCTGAGATACTATGTCGTAGGTGTAAGTTTGACGCCTTAGTTAGGTCTTTTTACTAACTAATGTTAAATTTTATTGTCACTTGGATTTATAAAGCGTCTTATATAAGTAAACGGCTTAGATTAGCCTTATTTTTATTAAAACAAGTTATAACATGGCAAATTTATATAATATTTTAATATAATATATTATATACAAAGGTTGATAATATAATCAAGTTGTAAGTTTTTATATTTTTTATCGAAATATTATTAATATTATTTAAATTTTTTAATATAAACCAACTTATTACAAATTCTTATTTATTTAAGCAAAAGTAAAAATAAAAACTTAATTATATAAACTTAATATCCGATTTACCATTTTTAAATTTACTTTAAATACCCAATATAATAACAAACTTGTTAAATATAAAAAACGTTATTAACGTTATTATATAAAGCTAATTATAAAGCTTTTTTATTTGCAAACTACTTTTAATATAATTTAATACCGAAACATATATCTTTAAATTAAATATAGTCTTTTTTAGTTAATATGCTATAATATATATGGCTAGCTAAGATATTATTAATTATTTTATCCGTAGAAGTTGTAGTTATTACGTTGTATTTTTAAAAAAGTTTCGGATTTAATTAATCGAAACGTTTTTATAACTGCAAAAACGTAATTATAACATAAATTATTTTATTATAAGGCTATTTAAAGGTAATTTAATATAAGAAAAGCCCGTTTAGTTATTTTTTTCGCTTTATAGATTATAGTTTTTATATTATAATTGTAAAAGCGTTTTAAATAAAAAACTTTATAAAAAACGATATTTTTAACTTAAAACTCTAATATTTCCGCCAAAATAACCTCGATTGGGATATTATATTTACAGTTAGAAAACTTTTTTAAAACTTTATATAATGATAATTTTTATTATTTTATTAAATATTCTTATTGCTGTTATATTTGTCTACTTCGAGAATTAAATTTTCGAAAATTTATGTAAAAATACGCAAACCGAACCTAAAAAATTATAATTTGCTATTAGGCCTTATTTTTAAAGTTTGTGTTTTTGTAGGTCCCTTTTATGGGTCGGTACTTAGAGTTACGGGATTTTGGAAAGCCCTAGCCACAGCTGCGCCGCAGGCGCAGCCCTAACCTCAAAAGTAGGGCCTGATTTTAGTGAGGTAACAATGGACTGTACCTGACAGGGATATTAGAATTCTGCCGCATACTTAGTATGGCGCCGATCATATACCCTAGAAGGCCATCCATCGTGGTCCATAATGAGCTAATACCGACTTACTAGGTAGGCTGACCAAATGCAGTCGCACTGTAACACGAAGAGCTATGGATGATGCCTGCACATGCCCCACCTGGCCCATAGGTAGGTGTCCGGGAACCTCGGCCTGATGCTAGGATCTTAGGGCACTCAATCCGCCCACTTACCCACGAGGTTACGTACTTACCTAACTCGGAAATATCCAGTAGGTGGTCCTCGGCCTCCGTTCTTTTCGTGACCGAATTATTCGATTCTTCATGGAGTCAACTTCTTTATTCTTCATTCCCCTACTTGACAACCCATCCGTGAGTGAGGGCACAGAACGATTCGGAACTGGCACCATCAGCGAGATCATCCAGCAGTTGAACTCTCCGCTATTGTCGATTTTCCGGTTTAGCATCCAAAATGGCAGTCGACGCCTTGGTTCCCAACGACCCTAGGGTCGAACATAAGTTCACCGCCATTGGGGATATCACCTATCACTACATGCTAGCGAAACCAGAGGGAAAACCCCTAGCTACAGTTGTTCTCATTCATGGCTGGTACGTCTACTTCAATTCGGATGAGACATACCCGTCTTCCCTCGAGTATAAGAATCGTCTTCCGCGGGCCTCTTTACTCTTTCGTGTTGTTCTTAAAAGCTGCCCATCCGCGTGCGCTTCTCAAGCTATGGCTTTCAGGAAGGATGTTCAAAGCCCTTAGCCTATTCCGAGTGCGAAATATTAACTTATCCACTTACAGGCCAGACCTTGGTATGGGATGGCGTAACCAGGTTCCGTACCTGCTTTCCCTAAACTTGCAAGTCGTCGTCCCGGATATGCTAGGGTACGGTCAGACGTCTGCTCCAGAGCCTCCTGAAGAGTACACGTTCAAGAAGATGTGTGGCCACATCGCGGCCATTATTAAGGAGGTCACCGATCAGCCAATCATCCTCGGCGGTCACGACTGGGGCGGCGCCTTCGTCTGGAGAATGACCATGTATTACCCCGAGCTCATCCGGGGAGTATTCAGCATGTGCGTGCCGTACGTGCCTCCGACGACCCATAAGGTTACTCTAGAGCAAATGGTCGCGATGCTGCCCAATTTCCGTTACCAGTTGCAGAACGCTGGCGGTGAGACTGAGAGAATCGTGAACAAGTCAACGGAGAACCTACGGGCTTTTCTCAGCGGTGTGTACGGAGGCAGGACTCCCGATGGCCAGGGGCTGTTCAGTACGGATCTTGGAGTTGTCGAGGAGAGAATCGACAAGATCGGGCCTTCACCCCTTTTCAGCAAGGAAATGCTGGATTACTACGTCCAGGAGTATAAGCGACACGGCATGCACGGCCCTTGCAACTGGTACCGCACGCGGGAGCTCAACGCCGATGACGAGATGCTCATCGCAGAGGAGTATGCCGGGTTCCAGTTTAAGATGCCGGCCATGATAGTCATGGCCGAGCGTGACGTCCCGTTGCCCCCCAAACTGGCCGACGGTCAGGAGAAGTACTTTGCGGGACCTTTCAAGAAGGAGCTCATCGAGGGAGCGAGTCACTGGGTCATGCTTGAGAAGCCCAATGAATGCAATAAGCTCATCGGTGAATTCGTCAAGAGCGTGTTGGGAGAGGATTACAAGGCCTTCCTGTGAATGCGTTCCTGGCTCTTCTGCTATGGGCATCAATCAGCCTGACACGGGAGCGCATGGGCTGCAGGTGGAAAATCCAGGTACCTGCTTAGTATGCCAGGAGGTACGAGAATGTACGAGCGGTAGGACGAGGTACCTAGCCGGCTAGCCCAGAAGAGCTTAGACCAGGCAGTCGAATTGTAGAGTCCGCGTAACATTGTGGCTGATCAGTCCCAACGCTACTCCGAATTTGCTCTTCCTGTTGCTTTACACATGCACCTTTACAACCAAGTACAAATTGGAGGAAGTAAGATTTTACGGTTAAAGGAGCAGGAACTATCTAAATATACTCAGTATAAAATCCGAGGAAATAGGGCCTGTGTCGCTGACACGAAAGCCTGACTCCACTTACAAGCCACACCTCTCGTGATGCAAACTCCCCCCCGTTCGTCCCACCATTTGTTCGTCTGCGGCTGATCTTAACCAGACTGGCTACATACGTAGGTACCTGTATGTACCTACAATGTACCTAGATACGGTTAAGTACATTCGGTTCTTAGGTCAATTGTGGCTCCCTACTGTCCAGCAACTACTGCTGGCGCATACCTACCTAGTACCTGGTACTTCCCTCATCAGGAGGCAGGGAGGCAGTGCAATTGCAATTTCGACATGGCGAATACGGGGGGCATTGGTATCGCAAGCCACCCTGACGACGTCCTCCTCATACCAGTTGGAACGAAACTTTCCATACCTACGTACTCCGTACAGCATTGATAGATTTCCTTCTCTATCAGCTGTTCTCTCATGGGCACATCGTGATAGTAACACATGCGCGTTATTTTCGTCGCCAGTAGATTCAAGGCATTTTTTCGTTGCAACTACCTCACCCTCCCTAATCATCATTATCATTATTCCCGGGCTTCGTTTTGTTCCCCCAAAACGCCTTGCTTGCTTTCTTCATTTAGGATTTGGCAATTTTGCTGGTTCCTGAATCATTGGTTCGGTTTCGCATCATTACTCATACCTAAGCGAAGACGTCCGGCTCCTGACCAGAAACTGCGGCGCAACCTCGATTGGCTGACTGGAGGGGTGAAACAACAAGCACATCAACCGTATGATGTATTAGTCGCTACGTGGTGATACCTCTACTCTAAACGACAAGCCAGGCTGGTGATGCTCTTGCAATTCACTTCGACTTTTTGACGCCTTACTAAACAGACTGGAGTAATATATCCGTGATCAGTCCGCTCTTTTACCTTCCGCATGCCTCCCGTTGTCCTCCGTCGCTCGTGAAACCTCTATTCCTCTCGCCCAAAATGGCTGGTAGGGCGCCTCCCCCAGGAGGCTCCGGCCATGGAAACGATTTATTGCTTGATCTCGACGATCAACCTTCATACGGCGGGCAACGCGCGCCACTCAACGACGACGAATTGATGCGTTCATACGCCAACGATAATGCTTCCCGACCTTCTGTATCTTATGATGATTTTATCGGCGGGAGTCAGACCACCCATCCTTCCGTGAAGAACCCGCCACCCGGTGCCAGCTACTCTGCACCTCGTCCACCATATATGGGGGACGCAGATAGGAATTACAGTCAGACCTCCGATTTGAACAATTACCAGAGATATGCCGACGACTTGGATGACTACCCCGAAGACGGTCAATCATATTACCAACATGGAGGGCCAGGAAACGCAGGAGGTGACTCGATGGGCCGGGGCAATGCACGGAACCGCAACAGTGTACTTACGTTAGGCGGAGGCTTCTTCGGCAGGGCCAAGAGCATGTTGGGCATGGGACAAAACGGTTACTCGGAGATGGATCTACCTTTGACTGAACCCGCCCGCGGACGGGCAGATTCTGCAGGTGTAGGATCGCAAACGAAGCAGACCAAGAAGTTCGACTTCAAATTTGGGTTTGGAGGAGGAAAACCCGATCCGTCGACACTCGGGCCCCGGATCATACACTTGAACAACCCCCCCGCCAATGCTGCTAACAAGTATGTCGACAACCACGTATCGACGGCCAAGTACAATGTCATCACCTTCCTTCCCAAGTTCCTGTTTGAGCAGTTCTCCAAATTCGCGAACGTCTTCTTCTTGTTTACGGCCGGTCTCCAACAGATACCCGGCCTGTCTCCTACAAATAAATATACCACCATTGGGCCCCTCATCGTTGTGCTAATGGTGTCGGCGGGTAAGGAAATGGTGGAGGACTATAGAAGGAAACAGGCCGACAGTGCGCTCAACAACTCGAAAACCAAAGTCTTACGGGGATCGACGTTTGAGGAAACCAAATGGATCAATGTCGGCGTGGGTGATGTTATACGTGTCGAATCCGAGCAGTCGTTCCCTGCCGATATCGTTATACTCGCAAGTTCCGAGCCCGAAGGTCTGTGTTACATCGAGACGGCCAACCTTGATGGTGAAACCAATCTCAAGATCAAGCAGGCCCTGCCGGAGACCTCAACAATAGTCAGTCCCGCCGAGTTGAGCAGATTAGGAGGGCGGATCCGTTCCGAACAACCAAACAGCAGCTTGTACACATACGAGGCCACTTTGACTCTGCAATCCGGGGGAGGGGAGAAGGAACTGCCTCTGAACCCAGAACAGCTGCTCTTGAGAGGGGCTACGCTAAGAAACACACCCTGGATTCATGGCGTGGTTGTCTTTACTGGGCATGAGACGAAGCTCATGCGTAACGCAACGGCTGCGCCAATCAAGCGGACGCGTGTGGAAAAGCAACTCAACATGCTGGTCCTGGCGCTGGTGGGCATTCTTCTGGTACTCAGCATCATATGTACCATTGGCGATTTGGTATACCGATCAGCACGCTTGGAAACCATCCCATACTTGGAACTGGCTCCTCTTGACACGGCTGGTACCGTCGTGCAAACCATTTTCAGGGATTTGGTCACCTACTGGGTCCTGTTCTCCTCGCTGGTACCGATCTCGCTTTTCGTTACAATAGAACTGGTGAAGTACTGGCATGGCATTCTGATAAACGACGATCTTGATATCTATTATGACAAGACAGATACGCCGGCAAATTGCCGCACCTCAAGTCTTGTTGAGGAACTAGGCATGGTTGGCTACGTCTTCTCCGACAAAACGGGAACGTTGACTTGCAATATGATGGAATTCAAGCAATGTACAATTGCTGGCATCCAATACGCGGATGAAGTACCCGAGGACAGAAGAGCAACGGTTCAGGATGGGGTAGAAGTTGGAATTCACGACTTCAAGAAATTACGCGAGAACGTCAAGACCCACGAGACTGCCCTCGCCATTCAACATTTCCTGGCTCTTCTCGCAACCTGTCATACCGTCATCCCTGAGCGGGATGAAGAGAAGGGCGGCAAGATCAAGTACCAGGCCGCCTCGCCCGACGAAGGAGCATTGGTCCAAGGTGCTGTAACCTTGGGTTATACGTTTACCGCTCGCAAACCCCGGTCGGTGATCATCGAAGCCGACGGTCGGGAATTCGAATACGAATTGCTCGCCATATGCGAATTTAATTCTACGAGGAAACGGATGTCCGCAATATATCGATGCCCAGACGGGAAGATCCGGTGCTATTGCAAGGGTGCAGACACGGTCATCCTCGAACGCTTGAACGACGATAACCCCCATATTGAGCAGACGTTGTTGCACCTGGAAGAGTACGCATCCGAAGGGCTCCGCACCCTCTGCTTAGCGATGCGCGAGATTCCTGAGCAGGAGTTCCAGGAGTGGTATGCGATATATGACAAGGCTCAGACCACCGTCGGTGGTAATCGAGCCGATGAGCTGGATAAGGCGGCTGAACTCATTGAGCATGACTTTTACCTGCTCGGTGCCACTGCCATCGAGGATCGTTTACAAGATGGCGTGCCCGAGACCATCCATACCCTACAACAGGCGAACATCAAAGTGTGGGTCCTCACTGGGGATCGACAGGAGACGGCTATCAACATCGGTATGAGTTCAAAGCTCCTGAGCGAAGACATGATGCTCCTGATTGTAAACGAAGAGGATGCTGCGGCAACGCGCGACAACATCCAGAAGAAGCTAGACGCCATTCGAAATAACGCCGACGCCTCAGTCGAGATGGACACATTGGCTCTCGTCATTGACGGTAAATCTCTGACTTTCGCTCTGGAAAAGGATATGGAGAAAATCTTCTACGACCTAGCCGTGATGTGCAAAGCTGTCATTTGTTGTCGTGTCTCGCCGTTGCAGAAGGCGTTGGTGGTAAAGATGGTGAAGAAATTCTCGTCTGAAGTCCTTTTAGCTATTGGTGACGGGGCGAACGACGTCTCTATGATTCAGGCCGCCCATATTGGAGTGGGCATTTCTGGCCTTGAAGGACTTCAAGCGGCCCGTTCTGCCGATATCTCGATTGCCCAATTCCGTTATCTACGGAAACTCACGCTCGTCCATGGTGCCTGGAGTTATCAGAGAATCACCAAGACCATTCTCTTCTCTTTCTACAAGAACATTGCTCTATACATGACACAATTCTGGGTAAGCATGCCGTTCCTATTTGCGCTCGGTCTCCACCGTGACTCTTTGCCTCGCGATAATTTCGTAGCACAATCGCCTCCGGAGTAACCCTGTTTCTGTGCCTCTGATCTTATCAACCATCGACGTTGCTCAACAGCTAACCTTGGTAGTACACGTTCCAAAACGTCTTCTCCGGTGCAATTATATACGAATCCTGGACACTATCGTTCTACAACGTCTTCTTCACCGTCCTTCCGCCCCTTGTGCTAGGTATTCTAGACCAGTTCATTTCTGCCCGGTTACTCGACCGTTATCCGCAACTATATACTTTGGGCCAGCAGAATCAGTTCTTCCGGCTCAGGAATTTCTATAGCTGGGTGGCTAACGCGACGTATCACTCGATGCTTCTATACTACGTTGGGGAGTACTTATGGTACGACGACCTGAAGATGATCGATGGCACGGCGGCGGGCCATTGGGTCTGGGGTTCCGCTCTCTACGGCGCCACGCTCGCAACTACCCTCGGCAAGGCCGCGCTAATCACAAGTAACTGGACGAAGTACCACGTCATGGCCATCCCCGGCAGCATGGTGATCTGGTACGTGTTTGTGGCTGCTTACGGCACTGCAGCTCCAATGCTAGGGTTTTCCATGGAGTATCACGGTCTTGTGCCGAAGCTATTCACAACCCCCGTCTTCTGGCTACAGCTGGTCGCGCTGCCGCTTTTATGTCTTCTTCGGGACATCGCCTGGAAGTATGCGAAGAGGATGTATTACCCAAAGACGTACCACCATATTCAGGAAATCCAGAAGTACAACATCCAGGATTACCGGCCAAGGTATGTCTACAGCTTCTCCTGGGTTCCCTCTTCTTTCTGGCGTGTTACCATGCCCGCTCATGTAACTAACCTACCGCTTTACAGAATGGAGCAGTTCCAGAAGGCCATCAGGAAGGTCCGCCAAGTACAGCGGATGCGGAAGCAGCGCGGCTATGCCTTCTCGCAGGCCGATGAAAGCCAGACGCGCGTTATCAACGCGTATGACACCACGAGAAACAGAGGGAGGTACGGAGAGATGCCCGCGTCGGGCCCCGCGAGGTAGTTACGGGCACGTACACAATTTACTGTACGGGCAGGGGGGTGTTCAACGGAGTCTGGCGAAATGTTCACGAGACCCGACGTGTATCCTTTAGTAGCGTTCAGCTATATAACAGCGTTCCGAAATTCGAGTGACAGATAACCGATATGATGGTACGCGTCGGCGGCTGGCTTTCCGAGGTGTTAACTGTCCCCATCTCGTCCAACACATGCTATGCAACGAGTGGACGAGAACTGCGGTATCATAGGTCGCAGTAGTATTCAGACCATGGCCCGTGGTTCTCATCATATTTGCTTATCTTAAGGTATTTCTCTCGTTATCTGGACCTTAACACTTGACCTTTTTTACAAGCACATTCGGATATTGTTTCCTTGTACCCAGGCATGCTTGGTACGGACGTCGTGAGCCAGCACCGCGGGAAAAGGCACTACAGGACTAGGAGGCTGACTGATGACTCCTACGGGATGGACACGCTGTAATTCCTATCCCCACCCACTTCAGAGGGCTCACCGGTTCTCGCCCGAGCCGGCGTCCCCCAAAAAGCTGGGAATCATGTCTAGGGAGTTTTCGACGGTGCTGCTCCGTTTTCCGCCGACGCTCCGTGCTCTCTTTGCTTTCCGTTATTTTCAACCATCGTTCGATATTATAAGCACGGTACACTCAGACAGTACGAAACACCCCACTTTGGTTCCCGAATGTCGAATATGTACTGTGGAGGTAGGGTCGGGCTCCGTCGGATAATCCGTATACGGAAGCCATAACCGCTTAGCGGGCTCAGTGCGAATCCCGATCCCATCGCCTTGGATACGTTACCAACACTCAAGTGAGCTGAGTTGATCAACCGCTGCCTCGGTACGTAGTCTGCGTGGAGTCTTGATCTATCCAGGTAAACTTTACATATAATTTCCAGGCTGAGTGCCTTTCAAACATTGAAGCTAGAGCAGAAAGTATGCACGTGTTCGGAAGCTAGGAAGAATCATGTGCTGTCTACGATAGGGCTTGGAATGAACGGATCTGGCTGTAGATTCACATGGATGAGAATGATACGCAGTTAGACCTTGTACCTAGGCATGGACCTGCACCCACCCCTTTTTAGTGCCAACATGAAGTTCCGGCCCGGCTCCGGCATGCGCTTCCAGGTTGTAATTGGACCCATTAAGCCTCAAGTAGTTGTACATCTTCACCACTATGATGATCATGCTCGAAATTTTGTAGCTGTTACAATCCGGAGTTCGGTATCACACGCCCCTCGTCAGCTCGTCAATGTTGATTACATCCAGTATAATTTTTTTTCTTGAGGCTTTTTGACCTTTTCCCCGTCTCCTCCGCCGACTTTCTCACTGATTCTTCCTTCCACCATTGACCTGACAATCGCGTCCTTGAAGCCAGGCGCAATGGCTTCATCCTCCAGGACGCTCGTCCGGCTTGCTGGTTCACAGCTGGGGGTCACAGTTCAGAGGCTGCATCCGCCTATGACTGTGTCTACGTCAGTAACTCGATCGGTCGCCGGATTCACAACGACGTCATGCGCGCGAAAGCCAGCTCTCCCGTCTCCCTTTGCCCTGATCGCTAGCACTCGACCTGTCGCCTCCCGTCAATTCCGGAGGTGCTATGCAGATGCATCGTCGCCGCCCCCCAAGAAAAAGCCTGGCAGGATCCGGTCCACTTTCAAATGGCTGCGCCGCTTCGCGTACCTGTCCATTCTCGGCCTCGTCGGAGTCGTTGCTTACGATGGATACAAGGATCGTCACCCGCACGAGCAATACCCCCCCGACCCCCAGAAAAAGACACTGGTTGTCCTGGGTGAGTGAACTCTGTAGTTGGGTCCCGATTAGGTACTAACTGCCGCCGCAAGGTACCGGTTGGGGCTCTGTCGCTTTCCTCAAAAAGCTTGATACCTCTAACTACAACGTCGTCGTCATCTCTAACCGCAACTACTTCCTGTTTACGCCCCTCCTGCCGTCATGCACTACTGGCCAAATCGAGCACCGCTCCATCATGGAGCCGGTCCGACAGATCCTGCGTCACAAGAAGGCGGCCGTGACATTCTACGAAGCCGAGGCTACCAAAATCGACTACGAACGGAAGGTTGTCAAGATTACCGACAACAGTGACATCAAGGGCGACGTCAGCGAGACCGAAGTGCCGTACGACATGCTCGTCATCGGTGTCGGTGCCGAGAACGCTACCTTCGGTATCCCTGGCGTCCGCGAGCACAGCTGCTTCCTCAAGGAGATTCGTGACGCCCAGGCCATCCGCACTAAGATCATGGACTGTGTCGAGACTGCCGCGTTCAAGGACCAGACCCAAGAAGAGATTGACCGTTTACTGCATATGGTTGTCGTCGGTGGTGGGCCCACCGGTGTTGAATTCGCTGGAGAACTTCGTGACTTCTTCGATGAAGACATCAAGAAGCTGATCCCTGAGATTGCCCCACGGTTCAAGGTCACCCTGATTGAAGCACTACCTAACGTGCTACCCATGGGGTTCAGCAAGCAGCTTATTGATTACACCGAAAGTACCTTCAAGGAGGAGCATATCGAGATCAAGACGAAGACCATGGTCAAGAGGGTTACGGATAAGACGGTCGAAGCCGAGGTCACCGGCCCGGACGGCAAGAAATCTATGGTCACCATCCCCTATGGACTGCTCGTCTGGGCTACTGGTAACGCTGTGCGCCCCGTTGTCAAGGACCTGATGTCACAGATCCCCGCTCAGAAGGACTCTAGACGCGGCCTGGCTGTGAATGAGTACCTGGTCGTTCAAGGTACCCGGGATGTCTGGGCTGTTGGTGATTGTGCCGTTGCTGGGTACGCACCAACCGCACAGGTAGCCTCCCAGGAGGGTACTTTCTTGGCCAAACTTTTTAACAACATGGCAATGACCGAAACCCTCCAGAACAGGGTTCACGAGCTCAGCGCAGGCTTGAATCTCAAACCCGGTGACGCGGCCGAGGTCGCCCGGGAAATCGAGTCCGCCGAGAAGCAGCTACGGCGAATCAAGGATATCAAGCCATTCCAATATTCGCACCAGGGCAGTCTGGCGTATATCGGCAGCGAAAAGGCGGTTGCCGATGTCGCGTGGTTGAACGGTAACCTTGCTACTGGCGGCAAGCTTACATATCTATTCTGGAGAAGCATATACCTCAGCATGTGTTTCAGCAGTAAGTCCTTGCACGTCGATGACTGTCATTACATGCGCA
The DNA here is from genome assembly GCA_004155035.1 of Monosporascus sp. 5C6A. Taxonomy (NCBI): domain Eukaryota; kingdom Fungi; phylum Ascomycota; class Sordariomycetes; order Xylariales; genus Monosporascus; species Monosporascus sp. 5C6A. The sequence continues at coordinate 193,244 of QJOB01000069.1, read as the reverse complement.
GGGTCACTGACACGTGCTAGCCCGCAATCGCGTTCTCGTCGCGATGGACTGGATCAAGGCCAAGATTTACGGACGGGACGTCTCCCGGGAGTAAGACGCTACCTAACACCAGGAATACTGCTTGGATTCAGGCACGACCCTGCGTCTTTATTTGGTTTGTGTTGTTTGTATAGAATGCGCTGCCTCTCTCTTCTGTATACCCGGGTCCGGGCCTGGCGCGCTTGGGGGTCCAAGGAGTTTCGGAAGACACGTTAGATTAGGTCACGGAGCAGAACAGATCAGCAACCGCGCCTATTGCTATACAAAAGCAGCGATAGACTAGGGTCTTGCTAGATACAGATTAGCTATTCGACGGGTGCGAGTCATGCCAGCGGCACTTCCCTACTGTATAAATAATAACATCTTCCCGCGTACCGAGCGCCCTACTCGAGCGCCGAAGTGACGCGGCGCTCTTCTTCATGCTCTACGTTATTTACCACAAAGCCCCCAATCGGGCTCTAGGAATGCTCTTGGAAAGCATGTCATCCCTTAGCTAACCAAGGTGGCCGAGGTCTCGGACAATGTCTGGATATACGGCTCCTGCTGTTGAGCTTCTGCGAATATTTTGCCACATGTGATCTCCCTAAGTAAGAATTTACATTCATCGTGTCTTAGCACCAGTCATACCTGTGCCAAGCAACCCGCTTCAGGTCCTCGGCGCCCAGTCGAGCTGGCTGGCGCTCCACGTCCCACATTCCGGGTGTTCCCGATTTCGGTAGGTCGGTCACCTCCGATGCCTCGGTCCGACGCCGCGCCTCCTGACTACCTGCCTGGACAGTGGGGATACGGAACCTCGGGGCGTTGAACATCGGGAGCCGTATGAGTAGCAGCTCCTGCTTCTCCTGTTTTCTTGACCCCCGACAGTGTTTTGCCGGACCCGGCCGAGCAGTCATCGCAAATGATCACCACTCCGACCGCCGTCCCGTCAGCTGGACGGCGGCTGCGACTGCGGGCCGGCGTCGGGCTCCCGCACCATGGCGAAGAGCCGTATGGCGTCGCCGTTGTCGTCGCACTTGAGCTCGGCGGCGAACCGGAAGCCGAAGCACCCGTAGATCCGCATGTTGGGCTCGTCGCGGCTCGACTCGAGGTAGCACGGCGCGCCCTCGGCGTCGGCCCGGTCGGTCACCGCCTGCATCATCTGCCGCCCGATGCCGCGCCCCTGCGCCCCGGGAACCACCACCATGATGTTCAGGAAGTAGTACCCGCGCGGGTCCGTCCACACATGCGATTGCACCTTCGCCTGCGCTTCTTTCCAGATGTAGTAGCGCTGTTGCGGCGGTTTTTCTGTTAGTGAGGGGCTGGACAAGAAAGGGGAGGGAGAGGAAGGAGGCTAGACTGGGCGTACGAAGCAAGCTGTGTCCTTGTCATAGTTTCGTATACGAACTATTCAGCGTGCTCAACCCACCTTGACTATCAGACCGCCCCGGCCGTACCAGAGGTTCATTCCGACCTGGTTGAACCATAGCCGCCATCCCTCGAACCAGTCGTACCAGGAGATCGGCCGGTCGGTCCTTTGGGGCTTCAACCACATCGCGACGCCCAGAACCTCGTCACTACCTTCCTCCTTAGCAACCTGGAAAATGCCGTTGCGCATCCCCCAGCGGCAGCGGATCCCAAGAGAGACGGCATTCCGTTGCGGGTTGAACTATTTGAGCACCTGTCAGTTCAAGTGGAAGGATGTACCGTGGACGTTCACCGCTCCACCGTTGTCCCCCGGCGGAGCAAACGACTGCGTCTACGGAAATACGAAACACGCGACATAGTTGACAGTGGGCCATACAGGAAAATGCCACAATGTTACCTAACGAGACTATCGGTGCATAGCCTCAACACTGAGGCTGAGTCGGTGGAACACGTTTGAGCCGTGACACCCGCCTCGATGAAACATTCCCCGTCGGCAGTTTTCCCAGCCAGCCGAGGGGGGTGCCAAGTTTACCCACTGCCGGCAGACGACTTAAGGAAGAGAGAGGGAGGCCGCATACCTTGGATTTATCAAAGACCCAATTGTTATAAGGGTCGTCGGCAAAAGCTTCCCTTTCGTAGCGCCCAAGTCAGCGCGTTGTGTGACAGCTTACAAGGCATTGGCATCTTATGCGCTTGCACTTACTGGATGGCCGACACGGCGCCGGGTATATCGGCCTCGGTGAGGTCGGTGACTCGAATCGGCATCGTGAGGATCTGTTAATATAAGCGGCTCCAAAACTACATTAAGCTGATCGTGTCACGATGAGGTGCCTCTTGCATCAGCCGTTGACGACTTCTCTCACTGTTCGCGCAAAGATAGAGGACAGAGCGAGTCGACGGCTAGCTCATCTACAGGGTATCTTGTCCGTTGAAACTTTCGTCAAAGTCGTTTCTGAGTGGAGTTGGCTCCTCAAGTGGAGTTCTGAATCAAGACGGCGCCGCCGAGCGAGCTTCAGTAACGTTAGCTCTCGGCGGTTGTCCTTATATCGCCAAGCAACCGGGGGCTGCCTGTCAAAGCACAAGTACCGTCCCAATCGCTTATTATCATTCGCTGTCCTCCTAATGGTCGGTTCCTACAGTTTATATAGATTCGTCAGATATACGAGAGATACCATCAGTATCATATTCATACTCGCCCTCGCGATCACAGTCTATGACATTTCTCTGAGATAGCTTCCGTTTTCGCAATCGTCAAATGTGCCTCTGTGGGACCAACGCCAACGCCGAAGCGATCTGGGTCGGATTTTGGAGGGAGCTCCCGCTCGTAGGTCTCGAAAGCGAGGGCATTCCCATAAGACACGCGACGACGGTATGTCTTGTTGCTCCAATCGCATTTTCTTGTAGTGGGCTGACGCATTCGAATATTTCCAGGCGCGTAGATGGTAAACCTATAGAGGCATGGTATATTAATTTTTCGGGGTCAGGGGTGAAACCTGACGCCCCGTTTCTGCGGCACGTTCCCCCTGGGCCCTGGCTGAGACGTCGGTAGCCTTGCACATCCAGACTCTAGCTTTGTCCGATGCGCAATGAACAAGCTTCAAAGTCTCCCCCGCCCGCCTCTTCTGGCATGGCGTTGTGAAACTACCCCTAGCCACCCCTGCAGGCTATTTCACCACGTATAGTACTTCTAAGATTTCGCAACTTAGACCCGATCGAGTCGCTTGATGGACCTTCAACAGCGGTCAATGCTCATGGCCCTCCTGCCCGACACCAGCGACGGTTTTATGTACATGGCAGGCGGACAAGCCTCTCGTGTTGACCAATAGTAGTCGCATTGGCGAATGAGATGCTTGACAGACAATGGTGAGACGTAGACCCTCATTGGGCCCCACCCCGTTCGGCTCTTCGATTTTCGCGGCGCTCGGCCCCCTTAGACGTCCTCCTTTGAGACGGCAAGAGGGCCGTTCAGTCATATACCTGTGAAGCTCTTCACAGAGCTAGACCTTACCCGGAAGCAGGGGTCTCCAGCCCATCCGACGCGGAACTCCCATCTGATAGAGATGAGTGGCACTTTACTTCCCGTCTGATCGCCTTGCCTTCCTGCTTCTCTTCCTCTCTCCTCATCAAGGCAGGGCCTTGTGTCATTTGGTATTCAGTTCTGCGTCCCCGAGCTCGCGTATAATCTACGCTCGGTTTATTCTATTTGTTTTCTAGAATATTTCTCTTGCGCCCATTGTAGTGTTTTACCATAACATCCCATCCTTTCGTCGCTTCGGGTTTCCGACATGCTCTAGGCGACCGACTTTCGACCCCGCGTATTCGGAGAATTGCGGCAGACAGAAAGGTTTAGGAGGCTAGGAACGGTTTACAGGCGAAACCATGGCTCCTGTGGAAGTGACGACACGAATGGGGCGGACTCGAAGTTGGAAACGGTCGGCAAAGACTACAGGGCAGTCAGCATCATGGACGCGAAATAAACCGAGGTCCGAAGATGCCGAGCTGTCCACGAGCACTCTAAGAGGTAGAGCGCGGCTTTCCGTCGAATTTAAGCGAGACGGTGAAGGAAGGGCAGGTGAGGAGGATAGTGATGACATGGACGATGGTGGCCGCAGAGGCCGCAGCGCATCCCTTAGTCGAGACCGCAGGCGACGCCGCGACGAAGACAGCGAAAGCAATGACCGTGAGGACGTTGAAGGCGACTACGATGTCGGCGAGAACGAAGATTCGGAGGATGATATGCCGGAAGGGTGGAACGGCGATACGCCAGAGCGAGAAAATGAAGAGGACGGCGCCGGAGAGAACAATGGCCTTCGACCATGGATATCCGACAGCCTATCTCCTCCATACGCCACCGACCCACCACTGATAGAGACTACAGCATCCATAGCCCCTTCAAGTAGAGCCGAACGTGAAGTCTCCTCTAGCACGACAGTTGCACCCGCATCGGAAATCACGGTGGGCCCAGTCGATGAGCCAGCGACCACCATGCCTCCAGTCATTGTAAGCAGGACGTAGGGTTTCTGGAGTGAGTGCAATATCTGACAGTCAGTAGGAATCGACCGCGACAGTTCAACCAACCAGTGCGCCATTTCTCTCAAGGACGAGCACCATACCGTTAACCATAATCTCGACTCTACCCCAGCACGGTGTGGTCAACGATAAATTCCGGCCGGTTTTCACGGTACCTCTCTCTGTCATCGAGCCCACGGCAGCAGAGCCCACTCTGGATCCCAGCACAACAAGGACAGCAACATCCTCGCCACCCCCGGAGGTCTCGAACAGACCCCAATTCGATCGAGTGGAATTCGGTGACGATGCCTTCGACGACAGGGGAGGTTCCAGGGGTTGGCTGGGCCCTCCTCCCCCCCATCCTCCTCAGAGGCTTGCCCAAGGAGCCGAGCATGCGTTGATCGCAGTAGGAGCCATAGGTAGGTTATACCCTGGCGCAAAGATGCCCTAGAGGACGAAACCAATTACACCCACCATCAATGGGGGAATACGAGCGCAGTATAACTAACCATGTCCTAGGTGCTTTCATTCTGTTTTGCTTTACCGCTTGGTTAATATATCTTACGGTGAGGAGGTTTAGAAACAACTCGGCACCGGCTAGCAGGTCTCATTGGAAACCGAAGGGCTCCGATGACGGTTCTGGGACCAACAGCCGCACACATATGGCAAATGAGCCACCCCCAATATATGAAAAAAGCGTCGCGAGCATGCTGGAAGCACAAGGCTATTACGCCCGTGCTCCAGTGGACTCGAGGCAGTCGGGCGGCCTTGTGTATACAGAAACACTAGGTTCGCAGCAAGGAACCCTTCGACTACCAAACAACGAGGCTATTCACGTATATGGACACCCACCGGGAATCGAAACGTCGCCACACCCGGGTATGAATCTAGCGACAGGTCAACAACATATGCCCGACCCAAACAACCAGCCGGTAGCGGACAGTCGGCCGTCGGCCGTGGTCGACGCAATGAAGCAGCGGAACTACAGGGACAGCGAGATATCATCACTATCTTCGGGGTTCGGCGACGGCGATATAGTGATACCGCAGTCCCTGACCGCGCCACCGCCACCGGTCGCGGCTCGGCAAGAGGCGCCGCAGCCGCCGCCGCGCACGCCGAACTACCTCACCCGTTTCTCGTGGATGAGTCGAAGCAGCAGCGGGAAGAGGGAGACGGTGTACACGCAGACGAGCGAGGACCGGCCCACCCGTTTCCGCAGCATCAACAGCTGGGTCAACCAGCAGGCGGGGCGAGTCAGGAGGGCCAACTCGAGGGCGAAAGAGCGGGGCGAGGTTCCGGTGATGCCCGCCATCCCCGGGGAATTGAACGTCACGCAGCAGACAGCGTATAAGTAACTCCAGTAATTAATAGATATAGGGGGACGATCCACGGCCTCATAAGGATGCAGTGGGGGGCCGACGTAGACAATTGGATCAGCGGCTGTGGCGCGCATGCTCCATCCCGGAGCCCAAACCAGGGACCTGGGGAATGGCAGTGCCTTGGACAACTGCAACTGATAGAATACCAAGCCGACCGAGTTATAAGCAAATTCAGACATGGGGCTGGATCTTCTTCAAAGCTTGATTCTTATTAAAGCCTTTATATATACGAATATTAAATTCTTATAATGCCTAACTTTAAAACGTGCCACGTTACCTGACACGGCCTGATTTTATCTCGCCCGATACTAACGGATTCGCCGCGTAGACCCTTGACCCCTGGCGCAGCAATAGCAGCAGCAGCAGTTTTTCAGCGGAAAAATTTAGAAGCATTCTATCCATATAGAGCAAAGCCCTTCAACTTCCAACAATAGCCTAAGCCGTCTCTTGCACGTCACCAAAGAGGGTGCCCACCCGTACCTCTGGCGCTGTGGTGGCGAGCCTCGCTCTGGCAGCGGCGTGCCTGGAATATTTCTGGACGCGGGTATTGGGGCGGTGCTTTCGTCGGACAAGACCCGCATCGAGGCGTATTTGGAGAGGGAGAGCCAGAGATCACTGTTTCTGTTTGTAAGGGCAGGAATTCGGGGAGCGGTTTTCGTCGGCGGAGAAGAGGTGGACAGAGGCGTGTTATGGAGGGATAGAGCCACATAATACTGCTTGCGTTTCGGGTTTTCGGAGGAGCAGAATCATATCTCAGCCGAAAGAGTGGACGGACACGGGTTTGGAAGGAGAGACACATAATACTTCTTGTGTCTCTGGGGGGCGGGAGAGTCGGCGAAGGGTTGGAGAGAGAGGGGACAAAGGAAGAGGTCTGGGGTTGATGACGTGAGGAGAGGATAAGACTTGGTTAGGAAGTGGCAGTTATGGAAACGGCACTGAGAAGAGGCGTTTGGGCAAACTGGATAGGGGAGGGGATGACGAGAGGAAGGGAAACTGAGAAAGGAAGGGCTGGAGATCTTTCGCGGGGAATGGCCCACACACTCACTGGTGTATCGGAAGCCCAGGACGGCGGACGCGTTATGCGATGCTTCACCACAATCACGGCTTCCGCCGGACGAGTACACATCGACAGCAACGACACTGAGTCGAATGATATCATGACCAGTTACGCCGGGGTTGGCCATCCAGTGCTCTGCAGTGCCGGAAGAGACGACAAGAGACCGGCTGGGCCTCTAGAGAGGTGTTCCGATAGAGGAGAGTCACATAATATTGCCGGGTCGGGGCAGGAGAGTGAAGTGAGGTCGTTCTAAGGCTTGTAACCGCCCGCCTAGCGGAGCAAGGCAGCACACGGCTAGATCTCACACACTGCGTCTCGAGAGGTATGTCCTCACGAATTCTCTTTGTGTATGTTCCTCCATTAATACCACTATTCAGCGTATTACGCATTCACTCTTTGACCCCATTCGAGCGGTTTCGGCAGACAGCGTCCGCAAAACAAAACAAGCCAAATACAACAGCAGCTTTTGAAGCAGTCGAATTTTGACGCTATGCGCGGTTTGGGTTTGAAGGATCGTCAGATACATTTGGTGTTTCGGCCCCTATGAAAAGCGCCGAGAAGTTTACCGTATAACGCCGTCATCTCTGCTTTCGGTTGCGTTACCGCACAAAACCCAAATCCAGGCGCCGGAATATTGAGAGGGTCTCTTAAATCCCTGCGGCCCTTGGAATAGTCACCACCTGTACCGGCACCAAACGGCTGAAATATTTCCCTCCTGTTATCATTATACTTGGGAAGAAACCCAGACGGAGGCTTGGGGAGGTGCGCGCGGTCTTGAGGCACCGCAGCTGGGCGCCTGCGGCCCACCAGACGAGTTTGGGTGAGCGGCTGTAGTAAAGCTTGAACGGTGTCGAGGCGCCTACGGTGTGAGCGCCGGGTCCGCGAGCCCCGGCTTGCGGAGGACCCGGACCGTCTCCGAGGCGGCAGCCTTGCTCTTCGTCGACAAATATAATGATGATGAGGCTACCGACTGCGACGCCGACGGCGATGACTGCATTGCAGGCTGGAAGGCGAGAAACCGCTTGTGGATCGGCTGTACCTCGACCTCACAAGGCCCGCCGCGGCCCATCATGCGGGATTGTCTTGTTTCTAACCGTGTTTCTACTGCATGTCCCACATATGTACACGGGTGTTAACCGAAGGCCCTGAAGCCTTCATGGCCTGCCATAACTCCGCAACCATATGTCGTTCCACGATGGGCGCCACGTAACCGCTGCTTCGGTATCAAAAGCACCGCAGTGCTCAAAGACACTTGAGCATCCAAGGTTTTCCACCGACTCTATGGGCTGGCCCTCCAGACCGCCATGATACGCCACAACTCTTCCGCATCGTCGCCAACCCAATTATTAAGGCAGTAAAACTTCTCGAAGCTACCTAAAGGCCACCTAGTAGGGGGCCTTAACACCAACAAGGCCACCACGGGCCTCCTCCATGGATATCACGGACTGCTTCCAGCCCAGCTTTAAGGGGTGGTGTCCGTTCAACAATATCGGTTCGGGCCCTGAGAGAAACGCGGACAGATCGCGACCTAAGCGTATCAAAGCACATAAACAGTCGGATAAATCAAATGCTATTCATTTACTACGGAAACTGTTCACAGACCTAAACTCAACGGCAGAACCACATCCGAATGGACTGTAACATACATTCCGGCACTCGCTTCGGACCCTATAGGAAACTCGGCAAGCACGAGGCCACTACGGCGAACGATTTCAGAGGACTTGCCTTTCGCACTCAGACGTCCCCATCCGCGACCTAGTACGGTCTAAGACTTAAGCCTCCAGACCCGAAGTATGGGGTTGCCTATGGATAGTATGGAATAAGGGATGTATGGATTAGTACACCTGTAAATAGCGTCAACACTACGATTTGTTAGTATGCGCTAGTTGATATCTAGACCTTCTCTGTCGCTTCAACTTTTAGCTTACGGATACATTGCCTTCGAATGGCATTGCGGGCCAGTAGCCTATGGTTGTTACCCTACGTATACGTAGCCTCCTACCATTCAGCCTCCTGTAAATAGCCCCTTTACCCCTACCGTTCTTTTCCCATACAGTCCCCCTTAAGAGACTATGATCCTTTTCGCGTTAACCCCCATTGTATTGTCCGTCTTTAATAATCGTGAACCTCGCCGGCGGCGTCAGCCACCGCCTTGGTTAGGCGCGCTGACAGTTCGCCGGCACACCTCATCGTCGCCTCGCGGCGTGCTGGCTTGCGATCCAGAAACTTGACGAAAATTCTTCATTCGATTTTGACCATGGCGCAGTCGCTCGACGACCATCGTGATGCCTTCGTCCGTATATCCAGCAACATTAACACCGTCCCGAGCTTCGCCGGTCAGTTGCCTTGATTACCATAGTTCATTACCTTCCATCCAATCCGCCTCTATTTAAGTTAATGCTCCGTACTATCGTCACCCTTCGGTCCAATTTGTTAGGGTAGGGGTAATGATGCCCCACACCACTTGTGTATGGATAGATGTGTATGTCAAAGATGGGCTGAATACCCGTTGGATTCCATACTACGTGACCAGCCTTGAGGCTTGCGGGTCTACACATCTATATTAACACAAGCGGTGTGGGGCGTCATTACCCCTATTCTAACAGTGCATCCTCCAAGCCTTAAAGCTGGTCACTTAGTATGGGATCCAACGTGCATTCAACATATCTTCGATGCGATTGGGTGATACGGCGTCAACGTGCATGTATGGAATGGTCTAGAATATGCTGTTGATGTATATCTAAGGAGGTTCCATGTCCCAGGTCGAAGGATGACCCCCTATCCAACTTGAATGCAGACATTAGACCCTTAGCCACCCCTTATCAGTTGCCACCATTGAGCGGTCCGTGGTTCAGCTTTCCGCGCCCATCCCATTCTTCGAACGCAGCCACCTACAAAGTACGGGATAGCGCCCATATACCTTCAATTTCGATCGTCACTGCTGAACGAGTTGTTATTCGGGACCACTCCGAGGGCCCAAAGGGCACGCCTTGGAGAGTACGGAGACCGATAATATGGAACGAATGATGCCCCGGTACAACTCTGGATGACTTCGCTTAGTAGTCGTACATTCGCCATAAAAGGCTGTTTACCTAGCCTGTAGATGCCCTTAAACCACCACGATTCCGATCTTATACGCTAAATACGAACGTCCCACTGGCTTCTTTCGGTTGGTCTACCGGCCAGCATTTCGGGGGCGACAGGCTAAGGATGCTACCTTCCCTGCCACTCGGCTCTTTCCTAGATAGCTTCACTTATATGCATCATTCTTCTCTAGTCTCCTACGAAATATAGCCACCGTTCCACAGACGACAAAAACAATGTCTATGCAGAGAAAGGTCTTCTATGCCGGGGATAAAGTGGCTGGATATACCATAGTGTGAAGCATTGGGGAGGTGGTCGTGTCCACTGTTACCTACCTAGGTACCTACCTATCTACCTTATACGCGTAAAGCACGGAAGGAGCATAGATGCAAGTGAGAAGGAGCGTAGGGAAGTTGCCATAAGTAGCAGTAGCGCTAGGCCAGGCCCTTCTAAATTGTTCTGTCAAATGAAATGAGGTACGATTCCCTCTTCCCCTCTTCAACAACCACCGTCAAAATGGGCGTACTATATGGTTTTCTTCCGCTCTTCCATCCCTATGCCCTTACATCGTACAAAGAAAGGACAGATGCTTTACTTAGGTTTAGGACACCACCTTTCACCCACTGGCACCCATCCTTCGACTCCGGGAGCTCCCAATCCCTCGAACCCTTCTCAATCTTCACACTCCGTAGCCCTGCTGAAGTTGTCAGCCCATATTCTAAACACTAGTCCACATGCCTTCAACGCCAATTGTTCCTCATCGTGTCATTCTGCTCCGTCATCACTTGCGCCCCTCGTCTCCGTCCGTTCTCCACCGCATCTATCCCAGTCTCATCTCCAACCCAACCACTATCGGTTACCAGGTGAGTCATAGCCAACTGAGCACCAGTTATTAGACAGCATAACCCTGGTTCCCTGCTTATCGAATATGGAGGCTAACAAATGCAATACATAGCGGTCGCGGAGCGAACGTCAACATCGGGGCCGGTGGGGCCGGTGGCGGCGACGACAAGAACAACAACAACAATGGCATAGTAGCAGCAGCATCACAGCCGTAGTAGCTGCTCCTGTAGCAGCTGGTGCAGCGGGTTGCGGTCCTACAGGAGCGGGTTGCTGCTATGCAGCAACAGCAGCCGCCGCCGCCCTCTCCGCCTTCGGCGAATGGATACCCCCGGCGTATGTAACCCTGATTAACGCATTAGGATGTGGGCTAACTTCCGGATTCTACTGAATTTAGAGTTGTTTGCTGTTTTCTTAGGGGGACAAAAGGTCCCAAGCTATTGGGGTCTCATAATTCGTTACGGATGGTATTGTTAAAGCTTCAATCTCCGATGCCGATGTGTGAGCTGACACCTTTAGCCTCAGAGATTACCTGACTGCCCCACAAGGCAGGTTTCACCGGAAAAAGTTCGGAGAATACTATCCATCCGTATATAGAGGAATAACCGCCCTTCTTTCCAACATAGCATGAGTCGCCTCTTGCGCGTCGCCTAAAGGGAGTGGGGCCGAGGTGGCGAGGTGGCGAGCGTGCCTGACAATGCCAGGCACTTTGAATCACCTCTGGCGCAATGGCAGCGCGTCATCTTCCGGTGGTTACTATGCTAAACACGGGGAATGGTGAAGGCTCTCGGTTCGAGTCCGGGGAGGTGAGGACCCTTTTTGGTATGAAGGCCGGTGAATCCGGGAACGTGAGGGATACTCCACCCCCCCCCTTAAGGGGCAAAGGCTCTTTGTTCGAGTCCGGGGCGATGAGATCGTTTTCTTTAAATTTTCTTCGTTTTGTCAGACCTATCTTTCTTACACAAACAATCAGGAGGTGAACTGGGTACACGTTTTATCATGCCTAGGTGCTTATGTATCTCCCCGGAGGTAGCCTGTCAACGCAGGATAATTCTCCTTTTATCTAGTGGGCGTGGTCTTGAGTAAATGGCCTTCGCATTCTGTCCCAGGTTTTGTCCGAAGGAATTCACAGCGCAACACAGCCTGAAGTGCTAGACCTTATCAAGAGCGGACCCTTGAGTTCCCGAACCAGTGGAACAGACGGGGTTGGTCGTGGTTGTGGCGCGGTTTCCGCATTGTGTAGTACTGCGACCGCATTTATTTACTAAATCCGTTAGAAGCTAGTGTTCAGCTAATGCAACGTGCCCCATTTATATCCTCTGCGCTATATCTTTTACAGCTAGTTGTTCATGGCCGTAAGCTATTATAGGTTCGCTTAAAAAGATACCAGTGTGGGGGGAGTTTGCCGCCTCGCCTGATGAAAATTTAGCGCTGCGTTAGCTTTTGACGAACTCCGCGGATAAATGTGGTACCGTACATACCCAGCAGTTGGCAACCTGGCAGCACGCTGACGACAACCCGCTGGCTCATCAGTTACCCCCCCCATTCATTAGCATTCCAGGGGACTTCAGCAACCCATAAATCACATGCGCTCCCCAACACCTCGTCTTCCAAGGATCCGTATAGACGAATTCTCTAAGATATACATAACCATCTGTACAATTTAACATCAGCTCAAGTCCTGTTGAAGTTCTGCTTACGAGGCCGCTGAAGCGGTTTCTATATTTAGCGACTCAGCCTCACTGTTAACCATCTTATTAGCTGCATAAGGACGGGCGCGTACCCGCAGCACCGCGCCGAGAGACGACGGCTTCGTCATCCCACCAGTTCGGAGCCTTGGGACGTGATTCACCCTTGTGACTGATTATAAACTTGTCCCTCACTCGCTCTCACACCTGCGACCTAAGTAAGACAAACGTATCATTCTACAAATACCGATCTATCCAGCGACCTTATCGATTCGTCGCATAAAGAAACCTGACAACCAAATCTTGTACGGAGCGTATCTCTTAACATATCGAGACTGCGTGAGACGGGCCAGGATGCTCGACGAGAACCTCCCCACCTTCTTCTTCAGACCCTCATCCGACAACCCGCTCAAAAGTTTCCTGTATTTCACTCATCACGGGTCTGAGCCCGCCCCTGAGTATCTGTTCCAAAAGGTCGACCCAGCGCTACCTCAGTCAAAGAACAAATATGCATCTGCTCTCGGGGATCCCGTGGCGCAAGACGTCATATTCGGAGAGGTCTTGATTGAACCTGAATTTCAGCAGCCCACGCTCTCAGCGGCGGAGACCCGCGCGCAAAACGGCGTCACCCCGCCACCGGTGCCACTAATTCCCGACAGCTTTACGATACAGCTATACAACCCTGACCAGCAGATCACCGTCAGGGGGGAGAAGAGCGCCTGGACTGGAAAAGAGTCGTGGGAGTTTGAGATGCCCCAGCAAAGCTTCCGCAAGCCCTCGGCATCCACGCTCGACCGCCAACGGAGTGATGAGGTGATTACTAGCCTGACCCCCAAGACCGTGTTCAAATGGAAGCGCGACGGCAAATTTTCCAAGGACATGACCTGCTACATGACCGGAACTTCGGTAAACGGGAGGAAGAGCAAAGATCCCGACATTACGGTGGCAATGTTCAAGCACGGCAGGGAGCATGCCATGACCATATACGAGCCGAACCTGCAGAGGGTCGAGGTGGAGGATCGCAAGGGGCTCGAGGTTGTTCTTCTATTAGGCGCCGAGGTAATCCGCGAGATATACCTGTCTCCTAGCCGGGACTCTTTCAACATCTCCGGCGTGCCGCCCGGCAGGCGCAAGAACTCGCGGCCCCTTCCGGGGACATCTAGTTCGCCGACCCCTGCCAGCCATGTCATGTCGGGTGCACTGGGCAGCGTCCCGCCGGCCAAGGCGAACTCGCCTGTCGCACAGCAGCCGACCCCCCCGCTTGACCCCTCGGATCAGGCTGCCATCGATGCCGAGACGAGACGTCTCCAAGCGATGGTAGAGCAGGAGGAGCGGGAGCGCGAGAAGCGGGATCGGGCGGAGCAGAGGCGTATCAAGAGAATGCTCGAAGAGGAAGAGAGAGAACGGCAGCGCCGCGAAGCGGAGGTGGCTAAGGAGACCGAAAGACTGCGGCGGAAGTACGGCGTCGATGGTCAGGACTTCGGGCCCGCTCCGTCGCTACCTCCGCGACCAACGGCCGGGCCCAGCAGTCGCCCGGATGCGGGTCACCCCCCGACACAGAGTCCGCGTCCCCATGCCGGCCAGAGCAGCTTCGAGCCCCCTCCTAGGCCGTCGAGCGCTGAGCCCCGTACACACGGGGGTGCGCTTAGCAGGTTGCTCCACCTTGCTTCCCCCCAATCGCAATCTCAACCACAGAAGAATGGAAGAAGGCGGGGCGATAGTTCAGAAGGTCCCAGTATTTTGAAGAAGAAGAGCACCGTATTCTGATCTGATATGCTCATCAGCGGTGATGGTCACGTTATAGGCATTCGGCATTTTCTGGTATAGGTCGTTGGAGGCATTGGGAGTTGCCAGCAAAGGGGAAACGTGTGATGTATACCAAATATATGATACCCACGATAAGCCATTTCCGTTTTCTATGATTCCCTATTTCCGTGGCCTACGAATCAAGTGCCACCTTCCTATGGCCCAGACCAATCGAAGCATATGTGGCATACCCTCCAGGTGAGAGAAACTTCTCTTAAGCAGAGTTTATCTCCGCCTTCCTTCCGTCCTAATTTCCCATGGACTTGCTCCGTCCGTCCTGCGCCAGCTCACTATATTATCAGCAATGCCCTTCTTGTAGGACCAAATCATAGAGTAATGGCCAGCATCTCTTGTCCTAGTCTTACTCTGATTAAGTGACCTAGTCTCTCCTAGACTCGTGACCTGGGTTATCTTATATCTATTTCGAGTATCTTATTCAGCCTACTTCTAAGTCGGCTCGCCTACCCTTCGTCCTTCCCATCCGGCACATACGTCCATCTCTCTTGAACCTATTCCCAAATGTATGTCAAACCTCTGTCTCTTGACCACCACCCGTATTAAGCGAGTGTGCCTTCCTCTTCTGATCCAACCTGGATAAAGTCTCCTGATACCTTCCCTAACCGACACTTCTATGCCCATGTCCTGTTAACCTGTATAGGTTTCAGACAAGGCAACTCCTCGAGATACATAAACACACACCATCTCCACGAAACTCACTGTCTTTCTCTTCATCATCTCACAATTCCCAAAAACTAACCCTCTCTACATCATCCTTCACGTAGCATCTATCGCTGCTACCACCTAAAATATCTTCCAGACATCATAACTATCATCATCACCACCCGACCTCAGGAAAAAGAAGGCAAAATGCCCGGTAGGAAGAAAGCAGGCACAGGCGGTACCACGAAGCCCATCTTCAAGGACTGCGTGGTGGCACTCGCGGGCGACCTCGGACGCCCGGACTGGCGCGAGGCGGACGTGGCGCGCTGGGTGGCGACGTGGGGCGGCGCCTTCTCGGCGCAGGAGGGCGGCGGCGGCGGCGGCGGCGGCTACGACAGCGTCACGCACGTGCTGGCGTCGCGGGAGCAGTTCCTCGCCAGCAGCAGCTTCAGGGAGCGCCTGAGGAAGAGGATGAAGAGGGCCCACGTTGTCACGGCCGACTGGCTCGAGGACTCGATGACGCGCCGTCGCCGCCTCCCCGAGCGCCCCTACTCGCTGCGTGAGGTGCAGCGCCGTGAAGGCGCGCGCCGGAGGCGCGCCGAGAGGGCCGAGAGGGGAGTCGAGAAGGGGAAGAGGTTGGTAAACGACTGTGAGTCCCCCTTTCTGTTTGCCCTTGGTTCCCCTTTGGGAATTGCGGCAGTGTTGGGTAGGCTTTTGTAGTTTTACGAAACGTCGGCGATGATGGCTGTCTGGGTTGTCTCCATGGGGGGAAGGAGCCTGAAGTGTTACTGACGCGGGAATGAGCAAACAGGCCTCAACCATGTCTACAGGGACAGCACCTTCTTCAGCTACGACATCAAACTGACACGCGACGATGAGGAGAGCGGCAACGTCGGACAGCGGTACCAGCTAACGGTAAATTATCGCGCCCTATGACGTCTCTGCCGACCCACTCGTGGCCCTTCCATGTCCCCTATCTCTAACCGACGTATGATCAGCTCTGGGAGTTCAACGGAAACCCCAGACACTACCAGCTCACGACCAAGTACTTCAGGCGACCCGGTGACAGCCAGCCGCTGATCTACCGGTTCCCCGAGGAGACGCCGTCGCTCTTCGACCCGGTCTTCGCCGAGTTCAGGCGCTTCTTCCGGTCCAAGACCAAGATCGACTGGGACGAGCGTGTTGCCATGGCCGGCTCGATGCCCAAGAAGTACTTCCAGTACGCGCCTCCTGTAAGTAACACACGCACAACTCTAAAGTCGCGTTGAGCATTTTTCGTATCTGGATTAGTACACTCTCTTCCCCTTTTCGATACATAAGAGCGAAGGGGGGCGTATACGTAACGACGGAACAAAAGCGCTGATACAAGATGGCATGCGTACAGACGGGAGGAAAACCGGTAGGCCTCGTGAACGGCGAGCCGTACCCCCCCTCGATCTTCGGCGACGGCAGCAACACCGCCATCCCTCGAGACGGAGACTCAAGCGGCGACGACGGCAACAAGCTTACCGACACGGCCGTAGTCCACGACGATGACGCTGATCGATCATCTACTCCGGACGAGAGGGGAACCAGTAGCAGTTTCGTGGATGGCGAGGGCCAGTACGACGATGCCATCACCGAACGTACTGCTCAGGATGGGGTAGACGACGAGGCCGTTGACGTCACACCCCCCGCACAGCAGGACGCCGACCTTGCTGGCAAAATCATGATGTTGGCGGACGCAATCTGACAACAAGCGGCCTTATTTATACACGACGATCGGCCGCAGCTTACGGAATCTGCATCTCTCCTTTCTCTACTCGTTCTTCATCCTCTCCGATTTTCAAGACGGCACGGACCATGGATTTCGGTCCCAGCACTGATCTGATATCAGGGCGGGCTGGCGATGTATTTTGGGAATCACGTGCGGTTGTAATTTGCGTTGAGTTTTGAACATTTCTTTACCCCATGGGCTCAAGCCTAAACTATCTTCTGGAGGCACCATCACCCAATGCCTCACAGTTCCGGCCACAAACCACCCCTTCACCGGTTCTTCGTCCTTTGCGATATTTCCCCCGGCCGCAGGGACTATGGCTTCCGATTTTAGCATAGACGGGACGGACGGACAGATGGACGATAGATTCGGGATTTCGGTATGGTCATATTGGCGTTGGGTTTTAAGCATTTTCCTTTTTACCACGTCGGCTCCCAATCTGGGCGGTCATTTGAAGGCAACCCCCCTAGGTCTCTCAGTCCGGAGTAATTGATATTAGGGCCGCAGGGAGTCTCAGCTCACGTATCACGAACCGGTAGAGTAGCATATCCCTAGATATCATGTCATCACCGCGAAGTATTTTAACGAGAACCCAATTCTGCCTGAGGAGATGATAGGGAATTATGATGGCCGTGACATTCGCCTGTTGCAGCATGTGTCCATCTGTGACCAGTTAGCTTAGTAGATCCTCGCCGCCTGGATAATTACTGACTTTAACAGTCTCGTATACCAGGTCCTTCCCCCTTTTCCACTGCTGCTTTAGAAAGCTCCAGCTTTCTATGCTGGCTTAACGGGTTTTGGCGAGAACTATAGCGGGTGAACTGACCTGAACGCGATATAATCTATACAGCTATTTCGCTGAGCGCCGTGGTAAAGATACTCGAGCCCGACCCAGGGGTATGCGTAGCGTACATATCGCCATAACATCGTTGCGCCTCTGAACCGCTAAAACGACCCTGCCTACATTCCCTTTTCGCCTTTCCGGCTTGGCCTCCGGTCTAACTCTATTCCCCCCTCCTTTCCCAGAAGGACTGTCTACACAGCCCGGAATCTACCTAGTATACTCAAAACTCCAACCGGCAAGGCTGGCCGGGCCGTCCCCCACCCTTTTCACTTTCAAAATCGCAGCTTCGGGAGCACGAAGACGATGAGCACCGCGAAGACCGCGAGGCCGAAGATCCAGGCGTAGAGCATCATGCGGCCCCACCAGCCGCGGCCTTCGGACATGCGGCGTAGGGCGCCCATGCGGCGGGTGGCGGCCTCGAGGCCCGTCTCGCCACGCGCGAGCCCCTCTCCCGCGGCGTCGAGCACGGCGCGCTCGTCCTCGAGCGACGTCGCGAACGCCCGCGACGACTGCTTCAGCGCCGTCGCCATGCGCACCAGCGACTCCGTCAGCCTGTCCTGCTCCGCCCGGTGGTGGTCCAATATCGCCTCCGTCGTCGCCGTCGTCGTCGTGGCCGGGGCCTTGCGGTGGCCGAGGAGCTCGCGCCGCGCGCTGGTCGTCCCCGTGGCGGTGGTGGCGGTGGTGGCGGCGGGCTGGGAGGCGCTGGCGGCGCCGCGGGTCCGCAGGTTCTGTGATGTCGTTGTCGTTTCGGCAGCTTGTGGTTCTGGCGATATCGTCGATGTCGGTGACTGTGTCTGGACGGAAGGATCTATACTCCTGGGCGGCGCATCGGACCGCGTCCTTTGCTCGGCTACGGCGGTCCACTTATTTGCTGCTTCTCTTTCGCCTCCTTCCCGAACATCCTCCCTCCGATCCTCCGGCGCATTATCGGCGGATCTCGAGTCGAGGCTCTCGCTCGGCGTCTGGATGGTCCGGCCGCCGAGAAGGTCCTCGCCCTCGGAGCTGTCGTCGTCGGTGTCGATGCCGAGGTCCTCGAGCTCGCGCAGGCGCTCGGTCAGCTGCTCGAAGACGTCGCGCTTGCGGTTCAGGTCGGCCTGCACCTCCTGCCTCCGGGCGTGGACTTTGATGGCCAGCGCGTCCTGCTCGAGCTTCGTGAGGAGCGCCCGGGCGTAGTCGAGGTTCTACAGAGATAGGGTTGCGTCAGTTCACAGCTAAGCTAATAATGAGATGGCACCGGAACGAAAGAAGACGGCTACCCAAGAAAGAACAGGTTGCGCAGAGAGAGAGAGAGGGAGGGAGACGCACGATTCCCGCTTTGTTCCGCTCGTATTCGCTCGTCCTGAGCCGCCTCTCGCGTTCGGCGTCGGCATGTAGGATGCTCTGCTGCAGACGGGCCAGCAATCGGTTCAGGTCGGCCAGGGAATCCGGATTCGAGGCGCCGCTCCGTCCCGGGGTTATGGGGACTTGAGTAAGCCGTGCCATGTTGCTTAGCGACTAGGATGCAGGATATTCTAGTGGAGGCGGGTAAGGTTCGAGATGGTTTTGTTGCGGAAAGGAAGCCACAATAGGGCTGTTGGTGTTAACTGTCTGTTTATTTGTAGTTCGCCGGAGCTGAACGCCTGAACACCGCAAAGTACACGGAACACGGAGCAACGCGACCTTGAAGCTCCGTCGACGAATCCCCCTGAAGAGCCCCGCGCCGTTGGTGGGGCACCCACAAGTAACGAACGATCCACGATTTTACCAGCCGGTTCACGTTTCATGCCCTTGTATGTAGTAGGTATGCATGTGCTACGTCACAGCCAAGGCTTGGGGATTCCGCAGGAATGCGTTCAATATACTTCGGTAGGTGCCTAGGTGGGTATTCCATCTACTTGGAAAATAGAAAAGGGGGTAGAAGGCACAGGGGACGCCATTTTGCAGTCCATCATGGACATCGAAACAGATACGCACACAGCTTTCGATGGGCAAATCGTACGTATTGAGCTTCACCCGCAGGCCGTTGCACGGTGACAGCTTGGCTGCCTGTTGTAAATTGACGCGTCTAATCCACGCAAGACGACGCTCAAGATGCGCTTCCGTACAACTACCTTACGTAGAAGAACCCTGAAATCCGCCCCTCATCCCACTGCGCCGCTCCGCGTAGCTACCTCATACACCCATCCCCGCACATTACTGCCTCGCCTTATTTTCTAGGAATCCCAGCAGGAAATTCCTATCCGCCGTCGATAGCGGAGTCTGGCTCCCGTGTCTTGACGCCGGGTTATCTGCCAGACCGCCGGGGCCGTCACCCTTGCTCGCGGCGACTGGCGCCAATCCGGATAGGGGCGCTGTCCCACCCCCGGAAGTTTCGACTGCCGTCGGCTCCTTCTCCTTGCCTTTCTCCGTTCCCGTCTTCTGCTGCTTCCCAAAAAGAGACAGTAGGGTGTTCTTATGTTCAGAGGTTGAGTCCTGCCGAGGCTTAAGCACCCCGGGCACTGGGAAACTGGATGCCGCAGGAGGGCCCGGAAGTATCGCCATGGGGTTGGGCACGGTTGCCTGTGTAGGGCCGTAAGGATAGGACTGCGCGAGGAAGGGCTGGGACGCCCTCTGCCCGCGTGCGTCCGACATATTGCCTTGCACGTGGCTGTACCTTGGTGACGCCGTGGCCAAAGGACTCGTAGGTGTGCGTCTGTGAGGAACATTCCCGTCCGCTCCCTGCCCTGAACCACCGCGTCTCTCTGCCGACATTTTGCCAGATTGCGGCCGCGAGAGAATCGAGAGGGCGCCAAAGGGAAGGTTCGTTTCTGGGTTCATCTCCAGTGGTCCGTTCTTTCCACGAGCGGCAACCCGCAATACTTCAGCCGTCGACAGTGGCTGCTGATCCCGTTTCTGAGCTTCTTCGTGCTTCTTAGGCCGAGGAGATGGCGTATTTGTGCTCTGGCCATCGAGCTGACTCTTGGATACCGACGCCTCGCCCTTTTTGAACATCTCGAGTAACGCAGAACGCCGTTTATCGGTCGCGTTGGGTGCTCCAACACTGGGAGAAGCAGATGAACCCATGGGTGAGGACTGAGCTTTGTCTATTGTTAACATATTCGAGCTCCCAGATATGGCCTCGAGTTCGGGTTTGTTCGCAGAGCCAGAGAAAAAGGTTCGTTGATACTGCGTAGGCGTAGTAGTGACATTATATTGCGCGCTTGTGGGCGTTTGGGTAGCACTATGAGTCGTTCCCGAGGTGTTCCCTTTGAGAGCGTTGAGTAAATTCATTGAATGAGCTGGCAATTGATGTGGTGCAGGAACAGTGCCTTGCACCCCACGGCCTCCATTATATGGCGCTTGAGCCAGGTTCCCATTGTTCCGCTGTGCTTCAGTCGGCGTGGCTCGATTATTCGGATCCGGAACCATCGAAGAGCTCATCATGCTTTGTATGAGCTTATCTCCTTGGACCTGGGGTGGTAGGGGCTGGGGATGCACAAGTTGCACGGGTTTATCCTGGTAATACCGCGCGGCCACTTGGATAGTCGGCTGGCCTCTCATGTCTGTGGTCATCTCAATGCCCGGCCGAGACTGGCGATGTTGCGAATACACAGTATTCATGTTGGGTACAATAGGGAATTGCGGCGGCCGATCGTACGCAGCAAATGGTAACCGCTGTGTAGGATGGTGATGATGAGGCGTGTGAGGCTGGGGAGCCTCCATGGAGATGTGTTCTAGTGGGGTAAAGGGGTTTCTGTGAAGAGCTTCAGGCGGGCGGCTAAAGTCGGCGCCCCGGCTTTGCTCTGCCGTAGCACGTGCTGGGTGATTCTCAGGCACTCCCGGGTTTCGCATGAGTCCCAGGATCCCCTGCCCAGCGTCTGAATACGAAGCTGATCGAGCATCTTCCGGGGGGTTTCTGGAACGTGGACCAAGCAAGGCATCCCGCAGCTCCTTCGTCGCCTTGTCGACATAGTCAGATGAGATGGCTGGACCAACGGGAACTTCGACCGGCTTGTCCACTAGGTTATCCTCCGTCAATTCTTCTTCTAGCACCACAGAATGGCGAGCCTTGGAACCGTCCCCTGCGGTCCGGGGGTCGAGTTTCTTTTGCTTCAGAATCCATTGGCGCAGCTGAACCATAAACGGCGCGACCATATAGAACTTGTCATTGGAATTCGCCCCTTTTCCCTGACCCTTGCTGGCAATATTCCTCTTACGGTAAGCCGGCAGGTCTGTGAGCTTGTACCACTTGATATCACCGATCTCCTTGCGCGTTTTCGGCTCAAAAACAGTATCCTGTGGCACGTCTCTGAATATAAACAAGCGCACCTGCTGATCTTTCAGAGAGACCTCAACGTGGTCGACAGGCGAATTGTGCTCAACCAAGCCAGCCTCCCGGAGATCAAAGCCTGTCTCTTCATACACTTCTCGAACGGCGCAGTCCAAATCCGGTTCGTCTTTGTTGATCTTGCCTCGAGGGAAGCTCCAGCTTGCTCCTTTTTTGTAGCCTCTCACAAGAACCGCCGAGTCCATGGTTGAGTTGAGCAAGATGGCGCCCCTCACAGGCACCCTGGTCTTGTATTCCATGAATTGCTGGAAAGCCCTCAGGTGCTCATCTGGCGAGAAGGCCGAAAACAGCGGACAGTGCTGGAACATCTTGAGGCTGAAAGACTTGAGGGACATAGACGGTAGGGTGGGATCTAGAGGCCTGATAAAATCTTCGTAGAACCATTGTGCCTCCTCAATTTGAAAACAAAATCGAGCGATATCACGCAGATCTTCTTGCGGGAGGTTTATGAGGAATCGGACACCAAGGTCGTCCAGCCCTAGGTTAGGTAGTGTTTGTCAGCCCAGAGCGCTCCCAAGGTAGTAACGCATTGGAAGGCTCGATGTAACGTACAGTCTTCTAATGTCATTTTGTCTTGTGCCATTTTGACTTAAGCGCTGTCGCATCGCCACGACTGAAGCTACAGTTACGGTGTTGTGCGCAGGTCGAAGCCTCGGAACAACTTGCAGAGCTGTAATGGACGATGGTGGGGTTATGTAGGCCGAATCGCGTAAATATTGACTGATTGATGGCTTACACCGTTGTTAATGGGTCCGTCGCCGATGAAGTATGTTGGCAATTATTGAAAAAGTCATTCGGAGATAGTCTAGCGAGTGCGCGAGCGGTAATAAGAGAATGTGCAAGTAAGTCCCATTCGTTTGTAGGTATCGCGTCGGGAGGAAGATGGACGATGTCTAGCCTAAAAGTGCCTAAAGATAGCGCAGATACGGTTAGCCCAGCTTGTATGCGCACGGATCACTAGAAGAGAGGTGGCCGGCGGAGTAGCGGAGCAAGTGATGTGGCGTTATTAGACTAAGGTGGCTGAAATTGTAGTCAGTTCGGACATGTCCACCGCACTCAGTGATACGGGTTGCCCTCGGCATCATCTCGATTGGTCGCGGCTCCGGTCCCGTTAGTCTTCTATACGTTCAAATTCCTATACACTCTACCTGACTTCGAGGAACTATATCTTAGTCAGACAACTCTACCTGATACAAGCGTTGAAAATAGAGACTCTCGGCTAGGTACCTGTTCCTGAAGGCTGTGCCATGTACCCGATTTAGTTATTACTGTACAGTATTTGCTAGGGAGTGGAGGGCACGGCGGCTGTGACTTGGGCTAAGCGCCGTCTGCTTACAAGTCTTTACCCCAAAAGGTTATGGCCCACCAGTTACCAGACTGTCGGGTCGGAAGAGTGGGTCTAGGAGCATTAGGAGCCGCACCCATGCAATAAGGTTATTTAGAGACTCCTAGACTCAGGCGTATCAAATGCCAGTTATTGTCGTGGAGTTTGCCATCTAGCTTAAAGCATTCAAGAAGAGGCTTACCATCTTAAGCAATGAGGATTTCAAACACACTCAGGCCCAAACCTGGTTGTTACATAGATGGAACAGGCCTGTTGCACACAAAGTAAACCCTAGAGAGATTCTGTTCGGTTTTAGATCATCGATAATAATGTCCACAGCCATGAAGTGTTCGTGTGGTGCCCAAAGACAAGGCTCAACTACTTCGTAAGTGTCTACCCGCACAGAGACTGTAGCAGCAACTCGCTCCCTAGACCCCGCCCTATTTTAGAACGGATCAAAAATTCCAACGCAGCAGATGGGTTATCCATCGACTCCACCAGCACATTGTCAGGTGCGACAATTCCCTCGACTAAACTTGACAGTGGGCGCTTTGAATGAAAGCGCCATAACCTAGTATACCGATGCCGTTTCCCAGGGCGATTGAGCTCTAGTCAACTGAGGCACGCACCACAGAAGATAAAGGCGTAAAGAAGGTAAATGTATAATTAGCAAAATGCAAGTCCAGGCTCAGGCAGTGACGTTAACCGTGCTAGGAGCCGGAAGTTCAGATGAGGTATGGAACTTATCGTCAGGCTCATCTTCGTCGTCGTCGTCATCAAGCCGTAAGGTCGCAAAACGGTTTCGCATGTCGACTGGTGGTTTCTTTGGGAATGGAGGCTGTTGTGGCTTTGTTACCACTTTCTGGGTGACCTCGAATGGCCGATCACACTCATCCGCGTCCCATTCAATTTTAGAACCTCTATACTTGCTATACACAAGTGTTAGATTGCTCGACACTGTAACTTAGGCTGGAGGCCTTACGCTCGGCTCATCATGCATGTCCTCGCAAACATCGCATTATGCACAGAATTTGTCTTGATATAGCAGCTACCGCTCAAGAAATCGACATCAATAACGATAAGGTTATGGATATGGTCAAGGTCCTCTCGGATGCTATCGGCAGTGTGTTTCGGCGCGCATCTTCGGATGATCAGGTTGCGGGTTGCGCCCATGGCTATCTTTCCGGCGACATGCCCAGCAAGGTGGAAATGTCGGTCACCCCATCGAACGAAAACCTGATGCGAGGTCAGCTGGTCCTAAGAAGAGCGAGAGTGAGGCATCTCTACCCTCTTGTTCTTGATATAGATATCGTTTCTTCTTGCGTGGTCGTGAAAGCGCACAGCATCCTCTTCGCGCAGAAATGACACAAGGGCAACATGCTCGGCCGCACGGAGAAAGATATCCAGCAGCATACCGCCCCGGACAACGTTCGTCACGTCTTTGTGAGTCGTTTGATCCGGCAAGCCTGTCAGAGCTATTGTTCTCCGACACACCCTAGCATACTGGGGTCGCTGGGCATTCTGCGATTGGATAGGCGGAGCGTGTGGGCGCCCGGTGCCCGGATCCGGCGTTGGACCGCCAGCCGAATAGTCGGGTGAAGAGTCATCGTCAGCATCCCCCCAGTCGAGTTGCTTCTCCATCTGGCCGTCACCGAACCCGCCGCTGTGCGAGCCGTATCGAATGCCACTTCCATAAGGGCGTCCACCCAGAAAGTCCCGAGGCGACTGACTGTAAGGGACGTTCCCAGGATACGATCGCAAGCTAGGCTCCAACCGAGCGCCCCCATCATCGGTCTCTCCAGCTGTAGTATTATGTGAGCTAGCATGTGGGCCAGTCCCGTTGTCTTGGCTTAGAAACTAGTTCTGATCAGTACTACTACGAGTGAACAAGGTGCAGGGTGCTAGCGAACAATGGGGTCAAGAGAACCTAAACCAGAGCTATGTTTTCAGGCTGGTGAAATACTTACTGCAAGTGTTTCCTCCTCCACCCCTCCCGTCATCAGATTTCGTCGCAAATTTTCTGGCGGACAGTTAGAAGTCTTTGGTTCGCAATCGCTAGTTGATCCGATCGATCAGGGGTTGTTACCATATTGACGTGCCACAAGCAGGAGGCTATCATACTCAGTCTTGGAAATAATAGTCACCGACGGATCATATGCGACAGACAAGTCAGCGGGGATGAGGCCCTCATTGTGATTCTGAGTAGTTGGATTAGAGTTTATCAAAATGCCATATTAGAACAAGGAGCTCAGGGGACCTACGAAATTGGACCTAGAAGACAACAAACGGTTAGCAAACACTGCGAAGTTGTGTTATGTTAGTTATGGATGCGGGAAGCCTGAACAAGATAGACGGAAACCGGAGCCGAAGCCCCAGGCTGACTAGACAACCTTCACCTCAAGCAAGAATCGTCTCCATCTCGACTTACCTTCTGACAAGGGCTTCAAAGTAAGCACGATCAATCGTGACAGGATTGGAACTGCTCGTCGCCATAGCCGTCCGTCTTAAATTTTCTTCCCTTGGACGGGAAGAAGAGAACAACAGAGATTAAGGTTAATATGCTGGTGGAATTCAGGTTGGACGAAAAGACGCCGGCGGCATGGGAGATGAATTATTATTGGCAAGTGTAAGATGTGACAGGCCGTTCGCACCCTTGTAACCGCCCGACGGCCGCACCAATACTAGTAAAATCTGGGGTTCTCAGCGTCTATGGGCACTGCGGGCACAGTGGGGTGAGTGATCTCAGGAACCAACATTACTACATTTAGTACTAGACGCAAGGTTTGGCGTTGGTTAAGTTACACCCCCTGCAGCTTTAATGCAGGCGCGAGTCCCGTATATAATGGGGACGCACTAATATTAGCGTAGCTTCCTAAGAAATATTTAGTATGTGCAAGGGTCGCCGCTTGCTCAACCAATATCAAGCCTTCCTCTGAAGGCTTCGAGTATGTTAAGCCCTATGTAGTTCAATATCGGTAGGTGCTTCTTTATGATATCTCAGCATTTATAACCGGGAAGACCGATGTTGCATAGCATCTAGGTTACCAGAGATCGCTTTTGGTTTCCTAAGAAACTAAGACTCATGTCAATCAATGACGTAGGCATGTGCATATGTGCCACAGTGAGCTAAGTAATTATTCACATGTGCAGCATTGGGAATCGAAATTCACTAGCTTGCTGCAAATTATGAAACTGTCGATTGCGACAAATGTTCGTATTTACTGAGCTAGGTGCTCCTAAGTGGAAGCCCTCCTCTTCTTTTTGCCGCTCGACAAACATCTGCACCCTCGTCTAATATTCTGTAAGAAATAACCGAGGTGCAAGCAGGGCAGCTCCCTCTGTACTTTGACTAGGTGCTTAGTGAGGTAATTTGTTGTCCAATTCTTATACGACCAGTACAGCTAACATCATACTGTCTTGGTTAAAAAGACGTGCCATATCATTTCTTGCTATCCCCACTGGCCTCGGGGGAAATAGGGTGTAGCGGATTTTCGTTTATCTCTAATGCCGAACAATAGCATTCTCGCCAAGTTGTAGTCTGTACGCCTGCAGCTAGCAATGGAGAATGGGCTAAGAAGTATGGCACCCAACCAATATCGGCCAGCCAGGCTGATATAACACGCGTTAACCCGAGCTTAAGCTTGCGAGCCTCATTTCTAATAGGCCACGGTACTGTGCGGTACACCGTCCCGGGTCAAAGCAACCCTGGGACAAACGACCTTCTTGTACATCCCTAGGCCACTTAGTAAGGGCGATTTTACGGTAACTGATAATGGTCTTGTTAGATTTGTAAGAACGATCCACATAAGCATGAATAAAATACTTATTATTTTTTAATTCTATATACAATTTCAGTAAACTGTATCCGTGATTATATTAAGATCTGGAGAGGACTAAGATGCGGACTTGAAATGCGCAATATAACGCTTTTAACAAAAAAGTTCGCTGGGTACTCTATTTTCTCTAATAATAAACGCCTGGAGTGATAGTATCATAGGCCATTTATACGTAAGGAGACCATGGAGGTAAGTATTTGATTTAAATTAACTTATAGAGTGTGCTGGGGTACCACGTTCCCCAGAGTTCAGTTTAGGAGCTTTGAGCATATAAGGTAAACGAAAGGGTTTTAAAAGGGAAGATCACCTAAGTAGATAGCACGAAGGGAGTCCATTATACCTCGAGAAATACTGTTTTTAACAGTAATATGGCATTCCTCCTTATAATAACTATCAGGCATACTATATACAAATACGTAGCGGGATTAAGCCGTACTGTCAGGCCGAGTGGTTGACCAGATAAACATGTATGGTACAGAGTGAAATGCAGAAAACTTGTTATTAGGTGGCCCGGTACATAACCATATTCACAGCTGATTTCCCAATCTCTGTCCTGCATGTACGAGATGAAATCCTCCTTATATAGGCCAGCGTTCCCACGCCCATTCCTAGGAGTGGTCCTATAGGTGGCTATCTAGTCCGCTGACATATACAGGTAAATGAGTAATGGGAAGCTACGCCATGAGATAGGGAAAACAAGGTTGGGATGAGAGCAGAATATAAGGCTAGTCATCACTTGCTTCGAAGGATTCATCGAACTGGGTTGACCCAGGAAGGGCAAATCGTGGGACGGCGACTGAAGGTTTATGCCTAGTAACGTTCGTCCAATATTTAAATTTGGGAAGGCGGACATACAAGACCGTTATTCTAGGGCCCGCTGGCCTCCTGAGATTGGTTGTGATCTCGATAAAGCCATCTAACTTATCCCCGTGAGGGTGTATTTTAAGCTGTGGGGAAGAACGTACAAATTGGCGTTGCTTATTAAAGGCGTGATGTCCTCCTTTAGAGAAAGGTATGTTGTAATAAAATCCATGATGAATTTCAACGAAGCAATTCAGCATTTACGACGTGCTGTCAGCACTAAACCAAGAGGACGGCCCGTAATGATGTATGCTGGCCGGTAAACTAGCGGATAATCTCATTCAGCTTCGAAAGACTACGATTATACATGACTTGAAGATTATTGGACTCTCTCGTAATCTTCTAAAATAAGAAAAATCAAAACCAAAAGACAAAAAGCACAGGCCAGAGTCCAACCCTACCCTCAGAAGTGAGCTGAAGACAAGTGTCCAGGTTTCCTACCTGGACGTTTATATGGCCTTTCCTGGCCAGACCAGAGGGTTCCGCAGTACAACCTGCTCTTGGCTTGAAGTGTTGAAGTTCATTATGATTTATAAGACCTCCTAGTTGATGGCATATGGTCTCCTAGTAAACGTATCGCTGTTTACCACGGTCAAATTTACCGCATAAAGCCGTTACTATTTGTTCGGACACCTGGACGACCTTGGAAGCTTGCTCATCTTGTTATCAGAGAAGAGGAGCAAAATGCCCCGACTGAAACAAATTCATATCGTTCCTACAAGAAGCCATTCATCGACCCAAGGAACTATCTAGATAGGGCACATCTAATGAGCAAATTGAGCGGTTAGCGTGAAGACAATTTTCACAGGGCAGTTTTCAAGGGTTGCATCATTTCCCAACCTTGAAGGGGCAAGCGAAGGTGCACAACAGGCGGTGAATACCACTGCAGAGGGTAATACCAATAGATTTCTCAGTGTTAATCAACAGCCAGTCAAGACTGGGTGAATGAATTTTGGCACGGGAAGTATCCGCGGGCTTCGAAGGCCTATCGAGATCTTACGGGGAAGTGGTCAAATCAACCCCAACGAATCACCGAGCCAGGTCCGGACAGTTGAATAACACATGAACTGGATTGGCAAAAGGCACAAGGAAACATATTCAATAGTGATTCTTGAAGAAGTGATCCAGCTCTCCGGAGAAGCAGTTGCGGATGCGCTGGTGGACCATCTCGGGTTCCATCTGCGGTGAAGATGTTGAATAATAGGATGACATGGTGACGCCGAAGCATCTCTTGGCAGCTATGAGCTCGCTATTCTGCAATCAAACCCACTTTCTGTTTCTCGGATGCAGACTTACCTCGATGCTCTTCGCTTCTCTGCGGCCATGTCGGACTGGCAGCAAAGTTACGGTGCGTGCGGAATTGATACGTCCCTTCTCAACTACAAACGCCACCACCGCCCAAGCAGGTCACCACTCTAAAGTCAAAAGACATAGTTGTGCTCGGCGTGAAGACGGCGCCGTGGGGGACCAACCTCCATCATGCAGCGGAAGAGGCTGTAAGGCTGTAAGAGGGTTGGAAAACTATGCCGTTTCAAGTCCACAAAACACAAGAGTTCTGCAGTCAAGCCCTATCAGCTTTGAATGCCATGAGGTTTCGATTTCCCCGGCACGGACTGACTAATCTTTGACCTTCGAGAAGTTACCTGCGCCTCGGGGACTGCAAGACATAGCCACTAACGGTAGGGACACTTCTCGAGACTAGTTTTCGCCATATGACGCCATTGCTTGCATGCTTTTCTGCCTGTAGGAGCAACAGGAGGAAAGGCCTTTGGGAATGATTCAGTTGATCCACAAATGCGGAAGCCCCTGAAAACGAGCCGTATGTTGAAAGAGGTCAGCATCGGTAATCGGTGGAGATGGTAAAGGTCAGGGGCACGGACCGGAAACGTAGCGTAGCAAGGGGTGGAATATGCATTAATCAAGAATGCACACTTTCAGTCAAGTTATCATTTAACTGTCTTATTATGCAAAAACCGGGGATAACCAATGTAGCGCTAAGCTATGATGTTATGCCATCATTTCATGTCGCGAAGCCGCGACGCCCCAAGTCTATTAAATAAAAATGCGTCATCACTGCAGGTACGTGCCTCTAGACGCGGTTCGCGTGAGAACTAACAGCACGCATATCTCTAATACGAGCCAAGACTACCGTTGGGGCTTCTTCGTATAGGATTGGTGATTTGAGTCGAAATGCTCTCAGTTATCGAGTCGGAGGCCGTCCTCGACGCCGCCCGGGAGATGAACCGGCGGGATGTGCGTCGCCTCGAGCTCCAGCGTAAGAATCAAGAAGCAGGCAAAGGTGACACGGAGCTCCCTGAGGTCAACGACGATGAAATTTGGGCGAGGACGGAGGGCGTCGAGGGCCTGAGGGGCGTCAATGGCGAACGATTAAAACTGAGCGGCTCGTTTTACTCCTGGGGTCCATACCCCCGAAACCGCCGCATACTAGCCGACATTGCACTCGCTGCCGGGTGGAGCGTCGAGAAGGCACGGATACTCGAGCGTCGATGTGTCCGGAGGATGGCGAAACACTTCATATCGTGTGACAAGGTCAAAACAGAAGGTCTGTCGGACCCGAACCAGCCGAAGCAGTACGGCAGACCCTTTACCTTTCAGCACATTTCCTGGAGCTTTCTGGAGACGTACATCAGGAGCGAGATGCAGGAGATGGATCCCGGGAAGATGGCGGCCGTCAAAGCTGCTGTTCTGGACCGCTACGAGACCAACTCCAAAACCGGCAGGAAAATCCTTCCGGCCTACGATCCGGGAACAGAACGCATCAGCGACGATCTGCCCGTGTCGGAGGCTGATATAGCACGCGCGCAGGAGGCACTCGATAATGAAGCACGCTACAGAGCGGCTGTCCACATGGAGTTCTATGACAAGACGTATCTCCCGCCGGAGCAAGTAAAACGGAGGATCAAAGCCTTCATTGTAACACACAACATGTCAGAGGAGGACTTTTGCAAAGCCATCGATGTGACGGAAGAGCAACTCGGGTCATTTATGAGCGAGAGGAAGAAGCGCCCGCTGCAGGAAAGTAAGGTGTTTCACAACGCTCTGGCTTATATGAACAAAGGAACGTCGGATGAGCAGCCTGCGAGGAAGAGGCGGAAACGAGCGGAAGTGCACCTCAGCTGATTAGAAGGGTGTTTCTTAGAACTTGATATGTTTCGTGCTGGGTGTATCTCATAATTGTCCGAATGAAGGGAATTAGACCTCGACGGCAGTTGCTCAAGAGGTCTTGGACCTGCATATATGTATTTCCTTAGGTAGACCGAGGATTTGGTTGCATCTCTATTTGGCAGAGTCCGTCGGCTTACTTCTGAACCAGGGCTTTAATAAAGGCACTCTGTTCTGCATGGCTTTCTCTCGCAGTACTACTAGACCTCTCATGACGAACTTCTGCATAAGGACGTAACATATCGGATATTTGCGGCTGTCCAAAGTCTAGAAGTGCAAAGCCTCTAGAAAGAGGTAGTTATATGCAATTAGCCAGGCTGATTATGACGGACCTACGCTGTCCCCGTTTGATGGTCTGGAAAATTTACTGTGGAAAATTTACTGGCTGGGCCCATTCTTCCGGCCGATCTCTCACTAGAACTTCTAGAAGGCAGGATGAAAACCTCTGCCCCATCCCAAGGACTTGAAAGGCTCGATTAGGTTCGAGAGGAGGGTTGATGAAGTAATCAAGGAGGTACGATAACAATTTCAGTGGGCTCTTCCTGACATCCAGGCAATAAGCCATCGGACTTGATGACCTACCATAGCAGCCCTGATCTCTGAGCGCGACTGGAGCTATTTTTAGGTGGCTGTGGTCCTCGAATACGATCCTGGGCCACATCATCGGCAATAGTGGCAGGGGCTGGCTCTAGCCAGGCCCATGTCCTACAGTAAGTAAACCCACCTGCAAATTGTCTGTGTGGTGCGACGGGCATACAGATGGCTTGTTTTCCTCCGCCACCACTAGCAAATAAACAGCAAGACCCCCCCTGTCATCTGGGTCTGACGGGTCAGTCGTCCGCTTCGTATTTGATGGAACCATCCCCAACCGGGTCTTTTTGGACATTTCTTCCATCTTCTGCTAGCTTAGCGTGCCTTGCTTACGCTACAAGCATCGGACAGCCCTCTGACCCTCATCCTCCTCCTCATCACTACCTTCCAATGGCTTGAGATTTGCATTTTGGATATCAATTTTCTGGTTATCCGACGTTCGCTTTCACCCCATCACTCGCTCTATATTGGCGCTCGCTTGCTATTAAAACAGCATTGTCTCCCCGTCCATATTTATTCCCCGTCCATCGAACAATCCCACCGGTAGAAAAAAAAGGGGCGTTTACTCGGTGACCAACTTGCAACGTGAATCGTCGACTCGAATCGATCTGGAACGCGTTCTGGTACCCATATAAGACGAGTTTTGTCCGTATTAGAGACGTGCTGGTGGATTCGGGTTATTTACCCGGTCTTTGACCTCTGACTAGTCGATTGGATATCGATATAATCTACCCGCATTCCATCAATTGAGACAGGAAGATGAAAGGCCCTCAGAGTTTTCGCCAGCTTTTGACGGTTGCCGTCGCTCTATCACCGCTGGCGTCAGCATGGTCGAATCTGCTTCCTGATGTCGGCGCCCTTGTCGTACGGCAAGAGGGTACCACAACCAGTACGCCTCGAGTTCCTTGAAGAAATACTGAGCATAATACGTTGCTAACTTCATTATAGCAGCTGAACGCACGTCAGAGCCGACGAGGAATACCGATTCCGAACCTACTACAACTAGGGATGGGGACAGGACGACAACAAGGGATGGGGACAGGACGACAACAGAGTCCCCCGGGCCTACAGACGATGGAACGACGACAAGAAGACGTCCCACGACAACCAACTTGAACACAGGCGGCACAAGGACTGGTACGAGAAGTGGCAGCGACAGCTCCGAACCTACGCGTACCACGTTTAACCCCATAGATGGAGCCGGTAGTGTCGTAATGGTCACCCCTGCAATTACCGACGGCTTCCAGCTGTACAAGATCGAGAACCCTACTCCGATCACCTGGGTGTGGAACTACACGCAGCTTCAGGGCACGCCGACAGCTATCGACGTGAAGGTATCCTGCTCCGTCGCATCCGCGACGTGGACGCTCACGCAGAACATGACCTTCAGGTCACCGGCCACGTTCACATGGGACACCAATAGCTTTAGCCAGACGCCCGGCCAAGACCCGCTCTTGACCGAGCAGTACACTCTGTTGGTCCACGACTCGGACGGCTCGCCGACCGATCAAGCCGAACCGGGGTACCTCGCTCCGTTCGACGGCTTCCGGTTTGGCCTATACAAGAAGGTGGATTACACGCCCCTGAACGAGTGGGATTGCGTGACGTGCAGCGCCGCCAACGGAGACCTTGACCGTAAAGCTCTAGGTTTTGCTGTCTCTATGTCTGCTATTACGGTCCTGACCTTTACGTGGTACGTGGCCGGCTTCGCAGGTTTGTTGTAGCCCATTAGCTGGGGAGCCTGATGGTTGAGGTTGGATTACAGTCTGGATTAATCTGGGGAAATATGGCATGTTGCGGTGTCTCGAGACACCTCCTAATATTGGTTGTCGGAATCATCATCGTTAAGGCGTTAAATTATCATGAAGCTGCTGCTCATTACGGCATGTTAAAGACGAGCAATACAGGCGTAGGTCAGAACCTGGCAGGCATCAGCAGTTTACAGCCAGATCTGCTTGTGAATTTTACGACTATGGATGGCCCTTCATTATCAGCCACATAGCCTAATGATGCTATATTGAATACTTGACTCATCTCCCCTTAGGCATTGTTTGGTGCTTCATTGCTTCATGAACCACATAAGCAAATTAATCTAGATTGGTTGTTCTGGCAAAAGCGAGTTTGAAGCCCGTCCCGCACGGTTTTGCATGCGAGTAGGTTTATGTATTCCTACTATCAAACCATCCTCAGCGAGAATCCTCCACCCTTTTCCTCCTTCTCCCGGCCGGCAAACACACCGCTGAAGTCCAGAGGCCCAAGGTCGGCAGCCTGCCCCCGGCCCGGCGCGTTGGGCGTCTCGCGCCTGCGCCTCCGCTCCTGGCCCGCCTTGCTGGGGAACGTCGGGAACAGGGCCTCGTGCTTGGGCTTGGGATCCTGGCGGAAGTACTCGTGCTGCAGCATCTGCTTGGCCGTGGGCCGCCGGTCCGGGTCGAGCGCCAGCAGGTCGGTCAGCAGAGCGCAGCCGGCGGCCGTCAGCAGCGGGAAGCGGGCGCGGATGACGGGCCCCGCGGCGGCGGCGGCCGAGGGCCTGGGGGGCGGGCGCACGGCACGGGCGTTGGGCAGCCGCCGGAACCCCGGCCACGTCTCGTCGGTCGGGATGCCGCAGAGCTCGAAGATGCGGGCCAGCTGGTCGACCTCATTGCGGCCCTGCAGCAGCGGCTCGCGCGTCAGCAGCTCGCCGAAGATGCACCCCACGCTCCACATGTCGACGGCGGTGCCGTACTCGCGCGTACCCAGCAGCAGCTCGGGCGCGCGGTACCACAGCGTCACGACGAGCTGCGTCAGCTGCGGCGGCGGCGGGTCGCCCGTGTACCGCGCCATGCCGAAGTCGGCGATCTTGAGCCGCCCGCGGTTGTTGAGCAGCAGGTTCGAAGTCTTGAGGTCGCGGTGCAGGATCCAGCGGTCGTGCAGGTAGGCGATGCCGGCGGCGAGCTGCGACAGCAGCGTCTTGACCTCGGACGCGAGGAACGGCTCCGGCATGTCCTCGAGGACGCTCTTGAGATCGTGCTCGATGAACTCGAGCACCAGGAACACGTTCTCGACGCGCGGCGCCGACGCGTCGCCGTCGCCCACTACCACCTCCTGCAGCTCCACGACGTTGCGATGTGCGCAGTCCTTGAGTATCTGGATTTCGCGCAGTCCCGTCTCCGGCAGGCCCGCGGGGTCCCCGGCGTCGATCTTGAGCCGCTTCAGCGCCACCACTCGCCCTGTCTTGATCTCCCGCGCCCGCGCCACCCACCCGTACGCGCCCTCCTCGATGTCGTTCATCTTGTCGTAGTTCTCGACGCTGCGCGCCCTGCCCCAGGTGCCCGCTTCGAAGCGCAGGAGCTTGGCGCTCTCGCCCGCCGTCGTGCCGTCGTCATCTCTCTCGGGCGTGAGTTTCCGCCGCTTCGGTGGTCGGTTTTCGTTGTTGTTGTCGTCGCCGAGGTCGTCTGCCTGCTGTGGTTGTTCTGCTTGTAGAGCCTGCTGCTGCTGCTGTCGTGCTGCTTCCTCCTCGGCCTCGGCCTGTTTCCGCCGTTCTTCCTCTGCCTTCCGCGCCTTCTCGGCTTTAAGACGCTTCTTCTCTTCCTTCTCCCGCTTCAGTTTGGCCTCTAACGCTGCATCTTCTTCCGTATCTGCCCACCGCGACTTGCCTGCCATCGTAGCCGGCTAGTGTCGATTTGGGACAGCGCTAGAGCTGAGGGAAGGGGTGTATGTATGTATGTATGTATGTATGTATGTATGTATGTATGGCTCGAGGTCTCGTACTCAGAGTATTGGTAATCAGGCGTGTGATAGCCGGTCGTTTCTTTCTGCCGATATATGGTTATTGTCTAAATGCTGTTGCCACTGAGGTTATGCCGTAAAGTTGGTTCAGATTACATAGATGCAAGCAATTTGGTAGTATTGTAACTGGAGAAATGATAAGCTTAGGCCATTTTTATGAGCTACAGTTGATTTCTATCAGTGATAGAAGCTGTCTTATTAATTCGGGAAACAGCCTCACCTGTACTTCATAGCTCTATGCTCCTTCACACGTGTATGCCCCATGTTCAACATACCAACTCTCTCATCCCCAGGGATATTACGAGCATGTCAGTCTCATAGGTACTTACTCTGAAACTCTCGAAAATGAGACGAGCTGTTCTGAGGATAGCCCGCACTGGGCTCTCTAATCATCCTATCCGCCGCCGGATAACTCTTAGCTGTAGCAGCAGCTTTAACGTTGTCTCACAGAGATCGAGGAGTCTATCCGCCACAGCGGCGAGAAGAGATGAGGAAAGAAAATGGACGACGCCACTAGCAAAACAACTTACAGAAGCCATCAACGTTGGTGCATGCTATTCATAGAAAAAGGAGAATGCGCTAACCCTGATATAGACGACTGGCCCAGTACCTCTTGCTAGTTATATGCGCATGTGTCTCACTTCTGACATAGGCGGCTATTACACGGGGGCTATCGAGAAGGACCGCGATCAATTCGGCCAGAAAGGTGACTTTATTACTTCGCCGGAGATATCGCAAGTCTTCGGCGAGCTCATTGGTATCTGGTTTGTGGCGGAATGGATGTCTCAGGGCCGCCCGAAGCAAGGGGTCGAACTCATCGAAGTCGGACCCGGCCGAGGTACTCTGATGGATGATATATTAAGAGTCCGTTTCCCTCTATGCCTATAAAGAGTGTTTCAAGCAGTTCTGCGCTGACACGTTACAGACCATAAGAAATTTCAAGGACATGGCATCCAGCATCGATGCCGTGTATATGGTAGAGGCCAGTAAGGAGCTACGGGCCACCCAGAAGAATCTCCTGTGCGACGAAGATGCCCCCATGAGGGAGTCCAAAGAGGGTTGGCACAGCACGTGCAAATATACACACACGCCTATCGTGTGGACGGAGACCATCAATGCTGTCCCTCAGAGTGCGAGCAAGACGCCTTTCATCGTCGCGCATGAGTTCTTCGATGCGCTACCGATCCACGCCTTCCAGGTGGTCGAAGTGCCGCCGACGCAACAACCAACAACCCCGAGCGGCAGCCCGAGGTCCGCCTCCTCCAACACGACGAGCCCGACCCTGCAGTGGCGCGAGATGGTCGTCTCGCCCACGCCAGCAGGGGCGACGCACGCCGAACTAGGCACGCCGAAGTCCGAGCAGCACGGCCCCGTGCCCGAGTTCCAGATGACGCTGAGCCGGACCGCGACGCGCCACGCGTTGTACGTGCCCGAGAGCTCGCCGCGCTACCGCGCGCTGAAGTCGACGCCGGGGGCGCTGATCGAGGTGTGTCCGGACGCGGCGCTGTACGCGTCGGACTTCGCGGCGCGCATCGGCGGAACGCGGGAGCATCCGAAGCGGCGCCCCTCGGGCGCCGCGCTGATCCTCGACTACGGCTCCGCGGACACGATCCCGGCGAACTCGCTGCGCGGAATCCGGCGGCACAGGCGCGTGAGCCCGTTCGCGGAGCCCGGGCTCGTGGACCTCAGCGCCGACGTCGACTTCACGGCGCTCGCCGAGGCCGCCACGCGCGCCAGCGAGGGCGTCGAGGTTCACGGCCCCGTCGAGCAGGCCGCCTTCCTCGAGGCCATGGGCGTCCGGCAGCGCGCTGAGGCGCTCGCGCGCAGCGCGGGCGACCCGGACAGGGCGCGCGCTATCGAGCGCGCGTGGAGACGCCTTGTGGACCGCGGGCCCGACGGGATGGGCAAGGTCTATAAGGCGCTGGCTATCCTGCCGGAGAACGAGGGTAGGAGGAGGCCTGTGGGTTTCGGGGGTGACGTTGCTGCTTGATTGAGATGCTCTGAGATCCGAATGGACGCTTGAGCTAAACAATTGCCTCTATGATACAATACTGGCCGTCATGTGGGAAGCTGCCCAGCCAAAGTGCACAATCGATGTAGCCCGAGTTTCGTTAAACAAAGCTATGACCCTAAGTGTATACTACACCTTATAGCAAGGAGAGAGAGATCCAAGTTTACCTAAAATTGCAAATGCCATTACGTTAGCCCTATATATCAAGGCCTTATTTGGGTATCGCCGAAACGCCACGAAATAACATAATCTACCATATTACCAATTCTCGAAGTTGCCGAAGCCGCCGGACGATTTCGCCTTCTTCTTGACGGGTTCCTCCCAGGTATCCACGTCCTCCTCGACGATCTCGTCCTCGTCCATCTTCCGCGTCATGGCGGCGGTGAGGTACTTGCCGACGGCGGGGCCGCCGTCACCATCGCCCGCCTCCGCGGCACCGCTGCCGTCCCGCCGCACGCGCTTGCCGGTCCACGTGATCCTGTCGTCGTCGGTGCCGCCGCGGCGCTCAACGTCGGCCCTGGCCTCGGCGGCGCGGTCGCGCTCGACCTTCTGCTTCTGGAACTCGTCGAAGGGGTCGACGTAGACGACGACGTCACGGATGAAGATCTTGTTGAGGGGGCGGTCGGAGCCGTCCGTCGGCACGGCTTCCATGCGCGCCAGCACGTCGGCGCCGCCAACCACGCGCCCGAAGATGGTGTGCTTGCGGTCGAGGTGCTTGACGGGGCGGTAGGTGATGAAGAACTGGCTCGAGTTGGTGTTCTTGCCCTTGTTGGCCATGCTGACGATGCCGCGCGCGTCGTGCGTCAGGGGCCCGTCGAACTCGTCGGCGAAGTTCTTGCCCCAGACGCTCGTGCCGCCGCGCCCCGTGCCCGTCGGGTCGCCGCCCTGGATCATGAAGTTCTTGATGTTGCGGTGGAAGCCGATGCCCTTGTAGTAGCCCTGCTGGGCAAGGCGGACGAAGTTCCACACCGCCCGCGGCGCGTACTCGGTCTGTAGCTCCACGTTCAGGTCGCCCAGGTTCGTCTCGATCCGCGCATAGCCTTTTATCTTCACGCGCTTCGGCTTGAGCATGTACTCCTCGTCCGTCAGGATCGCCCGCTCGCCGCTTGTTTCGGGTGTCAGACCGGTACTCGTGAAACTTGCGGCGGCTTTACCCGTTGTGTACGCTGCTGCGTTATATGCCGTTTTCTTATCTTGAATCATAGACGGCCGTGGGCCATTCCCGGCGGACGTCTTGACGACGGCCTTCGATAATCGATTGACGTCCCCACCAGCTTTGCGTTCCCTCCTGGCTCTCTCAACAGTTTCCTTCGCCCTAAGGACCTTATCACCCACGCTCCCTAGCGCACTAATGTTCACATTGCCCTCTTTTCTCTCCTCCTCTTGCTCTCTTGTCAACAAGGCATCTTCGCCGTCCTTCAAGTATTTGAATTGGCTAAGATCTCTGCTAGCCGCATTCTGTGGGTCCTGCAGAGTGATTATATCTGATCGACCGAATTCTTTATCGTCTATTAGGTCCCGCCACATCTTGGGCTTAATATTCATCCTCTCCACCGTATCGTAGGCAAAAACATTGGCGTAGGTGCCATGCCTAATGGCGACAATATGCGTGTTATCCGTGAATACCTTGAATGTAACGGGGTCGATAAGGTCGCCCTTCCCATCGCTCTCTGCGCCGTCTACGCCTTTACCGTCGACGTCGGCGTTGCGCGCGAAGTTTAGCTTGACGAGGTCCTTGGCGGAGAGCGGTTCGCCGTTCACAGGATTCGTCTTGTGGTTCTCTAACCATTTAGATATGACTTCGATATCGAATATCATGCCGTCGGCCGTGCATACCGGGTTCTTGAAAGGCTGAAGGCTTGCGGCGCAGAAGTTAAAGGGAAGCCGCCTGAAGGGTGAGCCGCCTGGATGCGACCTCGCTCCTGTGCTTGCGGAAAAGGCGTCCGAGGAGGCCCATTCGGAATGGGTAATATAAAGCTTGTCTGTCCCCTTGCCCATGGTGTATAAAATGGGTGTTCGTTCAGTTGCGACAGGAATGGGGAATTGAGACTGTAAAAGGTAGTACCTTGGCCACCACACCTTGTTAAGGCCAAATCGGGCCTAGCGCCAATGCCGCCTCCACTCAGGGCTCGGCTCGGTCCATTACCAGTCACGTACCATGAGCAGCCGGGTTTATGGAAGATCATGAACAGTTATGTAAGGAACGGACCCGAGGAGAAACGGTAAGACCTCACTTAGTCGCTCTTCTAGACCAATGTGGCTTGGTGAAAAGACCCAGTTAACTATGTGCAATTTTGGCCCGTCCTGCATTCAGTATTCTACATTCAAAGAGCAGTGGAGGGGGCGGGTGCCTACATAGAAGGCAAAGGCTAATGGCCAGCAGAATCGTAGCTACGGCTGATGGAGTGAGTGAAATGAAGGTGGTGTCCATATCTACGGAGTCAATCGATATGCGAAGCGATGTTTGGGTTCTGTACAACAGAGTGCTGAATGGCACCATAAGACTAAAAGAAACCTGAAGCTGCAGAGGATTGGGCAAGGAGTGAGGCAGGGAGTAGGCTTCTGAAGGGCTGGGGGTGCCCAACTTTATATAGTCGTGCCTAGCGACGAAGCTGGATGGTGTACTCGCTTACATGAACTGTATATATAGAAGATTATGCTTCAGACAGCCAGGAATGTTCGAGAGAGCGAATATTTAGAGCATTAGGCCGAATGAGTCCATTTCTGACGTTGCCATGTCGTGAACTTACCAAAGTAACAGAAAATGTATGGCCAACTAATATCTGCAATTTTCAGTTCTTAGTTAATTAAGATGCAGTCTTTTATGCTAGAGTCAGAGTTGCAACCGATGTTCGCCATATAAAGGGCAATGTCCTCAGATACGTATAAATTAACAAATATGCTCCTTTTCCCTAGTGGGTCTCCTACGCTACAATAGGCGGCATCTGACCTGGTTGCAATAGCGTCTGCGAGCCCGATCCGCTGGTTCGGCCCGTGAACACTGGTTGCGCTCTCTGTTCTTGGGGGAATTCATTTTGCCGAAACATTTGTCGTCTGCTGGCTTAACTTCCAGAAGCAGAGAAGTGCTCACAACGATGTAGGGGTTGAGACGCTTGTACCCTCAAAGTCTCGCCCCCCGAAATTGCCCTGAGCAGTACATGTATAACCACACCCCCATTACTTCTATCGAGGGTTTTAACGGCTTCAGAATTATCGACTTACCTATCTAAAGTCACTAAACTAGCTTTAACCACAATGATCGGGTTCTTAATTATTCGGTTCGGGTGACCGCAACCTGCGAATCCCCATCAGCCTCTCATCGCATTGCGAGGTCCTCTCAAAGAACGATGCCAGGCTGCACTACATCATTCATTCATGCACCCTACGTTGAAGGGAAGGCGATGGGATTACGGAAGATTGAAGCCCCAACAGTTGATCCGTTGTGGAATTAATGGATTTACTTCTGATCTCTGAACACTACATTACCGCGGTGGGGGTTTTTCTTGACATGATCTTAGGGATCCATTCCATTTTGGAGACGGGTGACCGAAAACCGGTGACAATCTTCCAAATCCCAAACCAGTCTCCCATGTTATTACCAATACAAAAGCGTCTGAAGCTACGGAAATCACTACCGCCGCCAGGATTGTCTCTACCCCGTACCCGTCTAAGTAACCAATTCCAAGCAGACAGCTTTTTTGCAGCTGCAGACGCTTCCGTCAATCAAAAGTGTCATGAGCGGCGGTTCCCCATACAAATTGTGTGTAGGGCAACCGTCACCCGTACAATTAAAGTAACCACCACCACCCAATTGACCTTATCGTCGACCTGACCTAATTGACCTTGAAGCCCTGAAGCCCTGAAGCCCTAAAAACTATTTGGCTAACTCAACCTAATTGGTATGGGCTGACTGTAGGTTTTAAGTATTAGGTTAAGGTTTATACCCATATGCGCCGTAATCTAACCGTAGTTGTAAATTGTAAATATACAAATACGTTTTCAAATATTGTCAAGGTTTTACCGTTCAGATCTTACACGTACAAAAATTTTTTAAAATCAAAAATCAAGAAGAAAAAAAAAATTAACTCCTCAAAAGTGCAAAGAAATATATATAAAAAATAATAGCAAAAAAGAGTTTTCATTTTTCTATATAAAGGAAAATTTCTTTCGAGACCGTCAGCAAAATTGCATGACGGTACCGTACGGTATGTGATATCAGCCGCTTCCGACGGCCAATTGCGTCTGCGTGCGACAAGACGGTGTAGGTCAGGCCGCTCTTACATAGTAAATGCAAGACGCTCATAAGATCGTCCTAACTCTGAGATCGTCACGGGATTTCGAATGAATCCCAGGCATGGTCTCAGAATACCTCCTCCAACGCGCTAATGTACCTCTTATTGGAAGTACATTGAGTAGAGGAGCAACAAGTAATCTTTTAATGTTCATTGAAAGGATGGAATGTTATTGCAAGATCAATATTGGGAACTGTACTGTCATCCTACAGCTAAGGTAGCTCGGTACAATCTTGCTAATGTGAGGACGATAATGAATTATGCTGGAGGTAACTAGCTTAGTATCTAAACATCTGGTTTAATGTGCAGACCTGGGGCGTTCACTTAGCTCGATAGCGGAGACATAAAATCGGCATCGAGTGTAATTACCATATATACACACGTAAATCTTCGCCGACAGGCGGCCCACTCGAAGCCGAATCGTGGAGGGAAAAGCACTCTCAACCACACGTCCTGTCAACGTATCCTAAGACGGTATGTCAGGGAGATATACTGGGTAGTGCATAAAGTTCTGAATGAACGTTATCAAACTCGAGATTGGAGCTAATCGTGTACCCTCGATTTAAATCTAATGCTGTCTATTGATAAAAAATGAATAAATAGAGCTAATCCTAAGCATCTTGTCTAAGTCGGTGCCTTTTGTCCAATGGAAACAGCCGTCATGCGCTAAAGCCCGTTTCTTATCTCATTCACCCTCCGCATTTCCCGCAGTTGCTCAATGGTGTATTTGAGGAAGGCATACGTATGTACCGTTCTTTCACATAAAACAAAGAAAAAGAAAACGAAGGGGGGGTGGGTGGTGGGAGGGCGGAGGAAAAAGAAATAAGAGAAAAAAAAGAAGAACGAGAAGAAAGGGTGAACAAAGGGATTCTGGGGATTGTCGATAGACGAGCGAACTCTATAACAATTGAGTGTGTTGAGACTTCTATGTCCAATGTTTCTATCAGGCACAGTAGTCATAGAGACTCAATGTCAATTCGTTGACGGCTAATATAGAAGTTTTGTGCATATCCAAGATGGCCTCATGGAGCCCAGTTCCCAAGGTGAGCCCGTGCCTCGGAAGGTAAAAGTACTATGGTAAGGGTGCGCGCGATGGGAACAGGGACAAGGTGTAACTCGAATCCATAAGAGCGTCGATCGTAGGGATCGCAAGTGGGCTTTGCAACTGTTGGATATGAGGCGAGCTCCCGTCAAGCTTATTGGTTACGGGCCCTAAAATTTAATCGGATCGTGTGACTGTCTAGTCGGCTCTCATATTTATGATAACCGCCTGGTCCAGAGCAGGTCAGTGGAAA
This sequence comes from Monosporascus sp. 5C6A, assembly GCA_004155035.1. Lineage (NCBI taxonomy): Eukaryota > Fungi > Ascomycota > Sordariomycetes > Xylariales > Monosporascus > Monosporascus sp. 5C6A. Next base: position 150,214 of record QJOB01000069.1, on the reverse strand, counting down.
GCACTCATTCCGATGAGGTGTGATACAGACCTGTGATTTGCACGTCACGAGGAGACAACGGATCTAATCGGATGGGACCCAAAGACACCAACATCATGGCTGGTGAGACCGGCTGTGCAGGAGCAGCGACCTGCAGCACGAGGAAACGGTCACGCACTGCAATGAGGATCTTATCAGTAAATTGTTCTCTCAAAGGTGGAGTTAGTGTATTGTTCTTACCCAAGTTGAAGAGGAGTAGGAACCCGCAAAGAACGGCGAAGACAATTGCAATTATGAGAATATTCATGTTTATGACTGATGGTTCGGACGAGATGGTGGTGATACCTTTCCCCGTATTGAATTCCATTGACAGGTGTAGCAAGGGTATTTGAGGTCTAATAACGAGGTACTGAAAATGGCATCAAAAGGCTAGAGCTCAAGCAGGGGGTATATGAGAATTGGAATGAGAGAAGTGGAGGAGAAACAGTGTCCTGGATGGGATGAAGCGACCAACTTATAGCATACCAGGTTCGGCGCCCTCCCATGAAAATCTCTAGAGTAGAGAAATGCACTGAAAAGTGTATAAATGAGGATGACATCCAGGGATTGACTTGCTCAAAGTAGAAACATTAGCGGGTGGCTTACAGTTCTGTTAGCTGTTTACCTACGACGAAGCCAACAGGTATCATCTATCATGACTCTAAATTCCACATTGTCTATAACATTCAATGGAAGTTCAACTGACACAAATCTGGCGGCATCTCGTTTTAGCACTGAATTAATTTGTTCAATTCTGCTCTTGCTGCTGTTTTGGTTGATATTCGGCGTATGAAGCGCGTGTAAGTTCGCAGCACTGTTATGATTCACCTCGGCGTGACGTCCCTGAAAGTCCCTCCAACAGACGAGGCAGAAAATCGCTTCGTATTACTGGTAATCTGCCAACCATGGCAACGTCTAACCCCTGCGTGGAGGGGTTTGTAAATCTTTCCATGGATCCCAATCCTAATCTTGAGACATAAGCCGAGGCAGAATTCTTCTTGGAGAGATTCTATACCGACAACTTTTTAGGTGCTTTCTTCCCATCGTCCACAATGAGTATGTCGCCCACAATACCTGCCGCGAGTCTTCCAAAGATCACTGCAATTCGAGAGACTCTCGACTATGGCGACCCAGAATTGACCCGTTGCGCTGCATTTACCGCCGACGTGAGAGCCTTTAGAAAGAAATTCACGACCAAAAGCGGTCTGCCTGGCACCAGTCTGTATGACTGGAGATCCCCGGAACATCAATGTGGTCTCAACGAAATGACGGAAGACTACCTGGAAAGGGCGGGAAATGGGGCTATGTGGTGGCCCGACGACGCTTCTGCACCAAACCACAATAAGTTACAATATTCTAAAGACCATCGCAAGTGAGCCTCCCTGTCATGCCTCCGCCCTCATGCGCCCTGTCTGACCTACACCAGGATAAAAGAATTGATGCTGCAGCTCTTTTTCCGTCTGAACGAACAGCAGCACCGCAACAACAAATACAAGAACAAGTTCAAAGCAGGGTCAGCCGAACCAGATCGCAGAGGGCACAGCACTGAGGAGCCTATCGATGTCGATGCCTTAGAGACTGGCCCGGCCGAAGACACATCGTCGTATGCTTGCCCTCATCCCTGTTTGCTTTTCGAAACGGTGTTTACTCATATATGATTCTAGAAAACCATATCCATCAGGGTGCGCAGGTGTTTCCTCAAGGCCGGACAACACACAGCAAAACCCCGCCACCCAGGAATACGATTCTAATGAGCACCGAAAGACTCTTGATGACATCTACAACGTGCCTGATGGCACTGGCTCAGAGCAAGTTACGGTTCGTCTCACACACAAGTCTTTCCCCCATTTCTACTCCAATGCTTCATACTCCGCACTTTAGGCCGGATATACCTCAGGGGAAGTTTCTTACGACAGAATAGAATCCGCCATCGCTAGGTAGTCACAAATTATCAAACAAGAGGCAGTCTCGGGATTCTACTGGTGACGGAGTGCGGAACCGACAGGCGAAGCGGCCCAAGAAGCCGTACAAAACGACCACTCATTACGACAGTCACAGGGAGACGACACACCAGTCTCCTGATCCCGCCACAAAGCGAAGATCCCCTCGACAAAAGAAGACATACGATGCTGAAATAGACCGACCTGAACGCCTGTATGTTACTGGCAGACAATACGAGATATCGATGTCAGCTTTAGACGATGACAACTGGAGCCGTCCAAAATCGAACCAGGGTCGCACAAACAATAACAGTTCAGTAAGGACATCCGTAATCGGTTCTATTGTTACTCTTCATGTCCACCAATTCCCCCAACCTGAAAGTTTCAATATGATTGTATCGCGCACTGACTCCCCCGCCGCAAAAGGAAAACGCTGGCGACGCCGCCAACCCCCCACTCGTGTCAAACCCTAAAGAACATGTTCAGACCACAGATAAGGGCCGGGACAGTCATACCACGACACCCGTCCCTGCTTCGCCCGCCTCCGCTTCGCCCGCCCCCAACAGCACCGGGGAAGTCGGCCGAGGGGATGTGCCAACAGATCCTCCGCCCCAGCCATATCGTAGCATACCCAAGATTGAATTTCTATATCGGTTTGTCACCTCGCGTAAGCCGGTATTCTCGTACAAGAACTGGAAACCTACACGGAAACTCGAGGAGACTTCCCTCCAACAGTTTCTTGATGAGTTGCCCCTAGAAGGGGATGTGAAAGGCCTCCTGTTCATAGTCGAAGGCCCCGGCTTGAAAGCTGAGCAGCAGATACTTCGGGGCGAGGAGACAGAGTTCGGATCCATGATCAAGCAGATCAAGAAGGCGATTCGGACGGAGCTTGGCATCTCCCGGAAATACCACGACCGTCCTCTGGTAATTGAGATGGAAATCGAGCCCATTAAAGGTGGCGAGATCTTGGAAGAGCATGAGGAATTCGAGGATGATTTCACCATTTAGGGGGTACAAGAGTTTTGAGGACGCTCTGATAGAGTTGCCCGGCTTGACGGAGTGGAATGAGCAAGGATCCACGGTAGCGGTGATGTTGGAAGCAAATACAGGGGCATGAGGCGCAGACATGTCCTACACTATACTTCGACACATTTCCGTTGTCCATTCCCGCGAGACAGCATAGCCATGGATATTATGGCCTTCTGTGAACGATATGCTCGTCTTGTTGTTATGATTTTACGGACAGACAGTGTTGGGTTGTTTGCCAAAGATAGGAAACCCAAGAAGATGAATAGACGTGATGCAGGCAGGAGGCCCGCTTTCAAATAATACTGTGACTTTTTTTCCCCGGTGGGTTTGGGAGGGATCTTCAATCATCGAGCATGAGCAGGCCGTACTGGAATTACCAAGCAACTTCAACTTGCTACATATAATCAACGTAAACTACTCCGTGCTCCACCAAGTTCTATTCATTAACCTAGCCGTCAGAAAATCGCCCGGGAATTACCATTCATCTTACCTTGCGGCGCACATGGGAACACGCCATTATACACCTCCCTCAAGGGCCAATGAGCCAGCAACAAGGCGCTCGAATTTTTCTCTGGCTTATGTAGCAGCAGATCAATTGTAAAATGTGCTGTGTCAATTTCTGATTTGGAATGCAAGCATGTGCTGACTCCCGTCATCGCTGCAAGGAGCTTGGCTGATGCTCGCAGTAATCAATTACGAGATGTTCTCTTTCCTTCACGCCGGTCATTGATGGGGGTGGCATCGGACATGGGGGAAGTGAGAATACATGGCTCCATGTCTGTAAAAAATGTCTGAAAGTGGCACCTAATTGTATGTAGAATGGTTCCCAGTCATAGGACAGGCAGAGAAAGGAGATTTTCAACTCCAGTATGCATCATCCCCGTAGGCGGGCAATGCCACCTCTTTCTCTGCAACCATCACCATTGCTGCTCATGGCTGTGCTTGGCACCCACTCTCCAACGGTACGGGCTTTACATCATCAAATACAGCAGCAAGACTTGTTAGGTTCTTTCAGACTCATTCTGTCTGGGAAATGGATATTTTGTTAAAGTTCCTTTAATAGTGAAAAGAGAAGAACAAGAAGAAGAAACAGTGAAAGAAACAGAAAGAGAAATAGGGTCGTTTGGATTGTCCTGGGGGGAATTATCGTTCAAATAGAAAAGGATGGTCTAAGGAGAGAAAACTTCCTAGGAAAGTTATCGTGCAGTGAACGGTGCGAGAAATGGCTTGGCACTGAGGTGCTGATAACTCCTCAGGAAGTCGCTGCTCAGTGGAAAAGTGCGGTATGCACACTGACTCTCTCCCGCCAACTGGTCCATCCTTCAAACAGAAGTGCGTCTCTCGCTTGTTGAAACCCCCGCTCTTGGATGGTTGTGCTAGCGACCAAACTAAATCCTGGAGCACCGGGCAAACCTCGTTAGTATACACGTAGCTATTGCGGAGAGCAGAAAGACGGGCTCCCTAACGTCCGATGTATTTTAATGGACAGGGGAAAGGATGATGTTAACATGACAGATATTCAGCTCTGGGAACGAACGATGAGTATACGTGGAATTGTCCGGAATAAAAGTCACAGGGCGAGTGGCACGGCTGTATTGTTAATTGCCAGAGCTTGATTCCCTTTGCCCAATCCTTTGAAGAAGCTTGAATTTTCTGGCCAGGATTGAAGCCCAAAGACTTGATCTTTGTGCCATAAAGGGTTTATGGCTGTCCGGTGCCCAGCCATTGAAAATGAGATCAGATTAACGATGGGATCTGTAACGGCCTTGAAGTTAGCAGACGTCGACGAACGGCAAAAAATCCTGCTCGATTTTCTACAGGCCAGCAGCCTAGCACTGCCCTCTGGCATGGCGGGATAGCCCGCAGACTTGGTGGACTTTTCTACGAACAATTCTTACCAGGGTCCTTAAGCCGCCCAGAATTGTATGAAGAGATGTGTGCTCGCCAAGCCTCAGCTGGGTCACCGGGCGGACTGTCCCCGTTGGCTTGTGAATGCAATCTGCTTTGCCTGCAAGCATCTAATTCCGCGATGATGTCATTAATTTGATGCTGCAAGGTTGAAGCACCCCCGAAGGAACGATTTGTTTCGGTGTCGCCGAAGACCTACTTTGTCGACGTTCAAACCTTTCAGGCTCTGGTTACATCTGTGGTCTTGCGATGGTCCACCTAACTACGGTCGGACCTGCCCTCCTGAATCCTGTGCTGTCTCCTGCTCCAGACACTTGTTTGCAGATGACAGTTGACGGTCCTAACCATCGGTGTTGATTCCTAGGTAATGGTCGCTTCCATGGCCGGTCCCTTTCGCAAGGTCCCAGAAAGTCAGGCGTAAGGCAGAATTTGCAAGGGTTCTCTCTGCAGGTCATTGTCAAGGGATTTTCGGGAATCATTAGGATTAGCGCAAGCCACCAGTATGCAAAAGCTACACGGAGTAACATTACTACAATAACCTGATCGATGCTGCTTTGACTTGGAACCTGGCATGATTTTAGCTGTTTTCCAGTGCAGCACAGAGATGGACCAGTGTCACATTCCGTTCTTACATGGCTTCCAGTGGACGGCTACTAGCACCACCTTATCGAGATCAGGCCTAATTTTGAAGGTAGATAGTTGAATGGTAGTTTAGATCGGTTTCTTTTCCGTTAGGGACCAGACCCTGGCCTTATGGCGGATTGTATAAATGATGCAGTATGCAGCCTGGAGATTTTGCGCGGCATACAATGCTGACCCGGCAGGGCGTGGGCGAAAAATATTGGCGAACCCTCACACTGCTTGAGAGCTACTTTATTCTGTTGCGCAACCACTGCAGCAAAAGACTGTATTGATAAGTGCACACTTAGTGGGCTACTTATCTGATATATTCTGATACAATTATTGCGGAGGTTGTAGGGAATTTAAGGAGACGCTTAAAGTCAAACTATGGATATCATTAACTTCCTTTCTAATTGACTTATTAAGTAATGTATATTTTGAAGTCGGCAGATGTCAGATGGTGCATTTATTTCACTTTTGCTAAGGTTTAAGGGTTAGAGTTTATTAAATGGAACAATTATTTGCGCACGACCTGACTGTATACAGGCTGCGGTGGTGATGCTTAAAGATATGTAAAAGCAGGTAGATTTCCATACAAATTCTTCTGGGAGCCTACTTACTAGCCGGTAATGGAAACAAGTGGGACTGGAGGGAACTAACTAAGAATAACCTGTAAAGTTGTGCTTATGTAATCCGGAAGCCACACTTATGCACGTTATCCACCTTACCCACCTATCCAGCCTCTATTCGAGCAACCGTAGCTCTTCCACGATGAGCTCTATCGCGAGCGAATACTGAATTTACCCAAGTAACTACCACTATCAAATCGGGCAACGGTCGTCACTACCCCGGCAGAGGGTTTACCATCTGCCATATCTTTCACGGCCACTCGTATCGGAGAACACGCTAGATCCTTGACGGCTTCGAAAACCGACATATTATCGCTTACCTAGGATTGCGAACAGTTCAACTCTCCTAAGCTGCCTTGCGCGGCTACCCTAGCCAAAACCCATCATCCGACAATGTTGAAGCGATGGTTATCCGCATCACTCCTGCTGGGATCGTCTTTATGGACAGCTCAAGCATTGGAAGTCAAGATTGTGAGTTAATCAGATATTGTACGTTATTCATGTTGGCTAAACTGACGTAATCGCCATCTAGGACGAATCCACCGGGAATGACGAGAAGTGCGCCGGTATGCTTGCCCCCTTAGACCGTTGCTACGATCCTTTACTCAGGTGTGGTTGCTAGGCATGTATAGTAGGAGTGACTGGGGAGGTCCGGTAGACCCCTTCATACTTGCTGTATTTCCGAATTCCACCGTCGACGGTGTTAAGGACCCTATCGTCAGTTTGATCATATTTGAATGGAAGGACTACGACTTGATTGGGGTATACCCCCAGCCTGATTCTGCTATGGTAATACCCGAAGATTCTCTTTATGTCCTTCGGAATATTAGCTTAAGTATGCCCAGAAACACAACATCTGCGACCCTGAGGCCGTCAACAATGGGTTTTGCGAGGAATCGCATGTGGGCGAATGGCTTCTTGCACCTAACGCGACCGAGAAGTCTGAGAATGTGATTCTCACTCAAGCCGTCCATCTCAATTCTGCCCACCCGATCAACTATCCTATCACCAAGACTGGCTACTACTGCGTGGCGGCATACGGATATTCGGCTCCCGAGTTCACCGGCGTAATCGAGTTCCGTGAGGCATACGGCGAACTTCCCGCGACCCAGATCCCGAAGCTTCCCTTTTACGGAGGCATCACAATTCTATACGCCGTAGTCGCTGTGTACAATCCCCCTTACGCATGGTGCTTTGAGCAACATCCACTAACTGCCATTAGGTTCTGGGGCTTCCTCTACTTTCAGCACAGATATGATATCCGTAAGTTTCGTGAGACATCACTATCCAATGCTTGACTGACATTTTCTAGTGCCGGTCCAAAACTATATCACTGCCATTCTTGTCTTCCTAGTCGTCGAGATGTTGATGACTTGGGGCTTCTACGGTAGCTCCTCTTTTGGTGCCTTCACTCGACCGCGCGCTGACTAGTCTTAGATTACTGGAACAGACACGGTTCTAACATCGGTGCTAAGGTCCTCTTGGTTATTGTCGCTGTATTGAATGCTTTCCGTAACTCATTCTCTTTCTTCCTGCTGCTCATCGTTTGCATGGGTTACGGTGTGGTGAAACCATCCCTAGGTCGGACTATGGTATGGGTTCGGTGGCTAGCCATCGCACACTTTGTCTTCGGCCTGGCCTATGCTATCGCCAGCTTGTTAGTCTCACCTGATACTGCCAGTAAGTTTCCGCCCCAATGCAGATTATCTTTTTCGCATCCTAATGTCCGCCTACAGACCCATTCCTCCTTCTCGTTGTGCTTCCGTTGGCAGCAACCTTGACGGCTTTCTACGTGTGGACTCTGAATTCCCTGAACTTTACGCTCAAGGACCTTCGAGAACGGAAACAGACTGTCAAGGAGGCCATGTACAAAAAGCTGTGGTGGTGTATCCTAATCAGCATTCTTGTCATCTTCGCTTTCTTCTTCTTCAACTCGTTCACATTCGCATCCGTCAGCGACCCAGACTTCGTCCCCTTCCATTGGAAATCCCGGTGGTTTGTGCTCGACGGGTGGCTTAATTTGGTCTACTTCGCCGATGTCGCCTGGATTGCATACGTGTGGAGGCCGACGGCCAATAACAAAAGATTCGCCATGAGCGACGAGATCGCTCAAGATGAGAACGGCGAATTCGAGTTTGCTGATATCGGCGCGCCCGATGATTCGGATGATGAGGAGGCACAAATCGGCGCTAAGACCCGAAGCACGAATTCGCAACCGGAAAATGCCGCAAGCGCTGCACCGCAGGGGCAGGCGTCGCAGCCAACTCGGGCACCGCCGAAGCAAGAATCCCCGCGATCCTCATTCGACGGTGAGACAATATTCGCTGTCGGTGAGGACGGGGATAAATTCAGTGATGATGAGGGAGATGAGGAGGCGACGAAGTTGGTTGGTAGCCGGAGATAGACTCAACGAAGAACACCATGACAGTGGTAAAGGAGGCTCAGCTCAAATAACGCTTGTGGTTGTAATTGTTATCACGGTGTAATATTATGGTAGACGTCATGGGATTTGGCGTTCATCGGGTGCGTCCTATTCAGTATCAAGCTGGACTTATCACTCCCTGGAGTCGAATGACAAAAGAGCAGATGTGCATAGCGAATGGGGCTGTGACCGGAATCTCAGAATTTCGAAAGGGCTTATACTCTCGCTAAGTGGGACAGAAATATTGAAAGATGTTCTTCTGGCTTACGACTATCTGATATTCAAGATGTCTTGCCTCGCAATCCTGTAGAGACGACTGGTTGTATATTTCGCACTGCCAACAGATTTACTGTCAACTGAGAGCCTAGCTAGAGGCTTACGAGGCCAATATACCGACGCAAGAGCCGGTACTTTCTCAACCGTTCAGTCGTATCTTACTCCAATCAACCGCGTCATGGAGCGTGGCATGGCTTTCCGTGAAGAATGTCGTGACGAAAGTCGAAAGCAAGAGTTCTGCTAGTAAGGATCGGGGTCCCAGCCCAGAGTACCCGCATTATCAAAACATGGAGCTTTCCCCCGCGTTCCTCCTCGTGGAGAACGCTCACTCGTCGGATATACGCGTAAATCGTGGGCACGTTAGGGTGAACGGAGTTCCCCCTTCTGGTGACGTACATACATGCCTCGCCCGGTGTTTCAGTTCCAACGAATCAGTCAATGAGTTCTGCACCGTTGAGTAGTATAACTTGTACTTATTAGGGAATGGTTCTTCTCACGACGTTCAACGTGGAAGTTCGCATTAGCCTAGTCATACGCGTATGCCTCTGTCGCCTCGCAGGAAACCCGCCTTGTCGCTTACCCGCGACGGTCCAGCTGGTTGGTAGCGCTCTTTGGACGGCCTACCGCGATGAGAAATGTCCGGGTTTAATGGAGAGGGTCGGCGGGAAGAAGCTTCTGATTAACTACTAAGGTATGGATCATCCAACCGACGTAAGCGGTGCGGGTCGGAAGCCTCCGGCTACAGTAGACGCTATGCCTGCTCCACTCGGAAACAAGCACCACGGCGAAGCCCGGGTCGCACATTGTCCGATTTCTCTATCCCACAGCACACGTGCCCCTTTTTTGGGCCCTACCACGCGTCGTCCGGTCGAACGGCTGCATTTCGTAGCTGGTAGGTAGTGTGACTTTATTTGTTCTAATAATTGCAGCAGTTCTGGCCGGGTCTCCCCATCTGAAGCATTTACTGAGTTGTTTGGAGGGCTCATGTCGGGAAGTCAGGAGACTCACCGTTTCTCTCCAGCCATGAAGTCTACTTCGCCGTTTGCGATTTATTTCGAGCTCTAAATACAAAGGGAAATGCGGATTGCCCATATATTTATCCTGAACGTGAGGACGTCAGCCCTCGATCGACATACCGGCCGACGAATCCGTTCACGAAAGGCCAACTGTTAGCCTGTCTCTTTGGCGGCGCTGGAACGGACAGTATACATCCTGCAGGGCGATGTGATGGAGTTTGCGGGGTGCAGCTGAGGAGTCCCATCAACGCCTCCCTTGCCTACAGGAGATCCGACCATCGTACGACATCTCCAGCGATCTGGCGCATGGTGTCCTGACTAAGTGGGCCACTACGCCCATGAACACACCACGATCCTACGGTACCTATCTCGGTATATACGATGATCACTGCGGAGCAACCTGATGATGTATGTGTCGATATAAAATGCGCAACGCCCGCGCATCCCTATGAACATAAGCTTAGAGTCCCGGTTCCTTACTTATACCTTAGGTATCTTAAAATAGACCTTATCCGCCAGACGCAACATGAGCGCAGTAAAGAGTCTGAGTAGGGGCGGCTGTGTGCTGAGGAGAAGCATAAAGGTCACTACTCGAGGTACCGCCTTGATACCACCGGCTAGCATATGCGTACGGGGCTTCAGTGCCAGTTCCCGAAAGCTATGCGCGCCAGGCACGACTACGCTCTGCTCCCACCACTATACTCACGCCCCGATCCCACCGAATTCACGGAAAGCGTCATCTACAGCGCTACCGGTCATCCCCGAAGAACAATGGGCCCAAGTCTTGGAGCAGAAGGGTGGCCGTAAGTGACGCCCCGCCCGTCGTAGCTGCTGTGTGTCTTTTCGCAATGTATGCTCACTGATTGCCTGCAGCTGTTATCTACAAAAAGATCCCTGTATCGAAACCAGGCCCGGATGAGGTTCTGATTAACATAAAATACAGCGGCGTCTGCCACACGGATCTACACGCAGTCAAGGGCGACTGGCCGCTGCCGTCAAAGATGCCCCTGGTGGGTGGGCACGAGGGAGCCGGCGTCGTAGTTGCCCGCGGCTCGCTCGTCAAAGACATAGAGATTGGTGACTACGCGGGTATAAAATGGCTGAACGGCTCCTGCCTGACCTGCGTGCAGTGCCGGCAGTCGAACGAGTCGCTGTGCGACGACGCGACCCTGTCGGGCTACACCGTCGACGGGTCGTTCCAACAGTACGCCATCGGCAAGGCGGCGCACGTCGCCCGGATACCGAAGGACTGCGACCTGGAGGCGATCGCGCCGATCCTGTGCGCCGGGCTGACCGTCTACAAGGCCCTCAAGGCGTCGGGCGCCCGCCCCGGCCAGCATGTCGCCATCGTGGGCGCGGGCGGTGGCCTCGGCAGCTTCGCTATCCAGTACGCGAAGGCGATGGGGCTCCACCCGATCGCCATCGACGGCGGCGAGGACAAGCGGAGGGTCTGCACGGAGCTCGGGGCTCAGAGCTACATCGACTTCACGACGTCCAATGATATCGTCGAGGACGTAAAGAAGGCGTCCGGCGACGGCCTTGGGCCGAACGCCGTCTTGCTGCTCGCCGTCAGCGAAAAGCCGTTCCAGCAGGCGAGCCAGTACATTAGAAGCAAGGGCACTATTGTCTGCGTTGGACTCCCCGCGAACGCCTTCATCAAGGCTCCAGTATTCGATACCGTGGTCAGGTGAGTCCCTCTGGGATGCGTGATGTTGAGCATTGGTCTAATCGAGATTATCATAGAGAGATCAATATCAAGGGCAGCTATGTTGGAAATCGCCAAGACACCGCCGAAGCCATCGACTTCTTCAGGCGGGGTCTGATCAAGGCACCGTACAAGTATACATCACACCTTTTCCACGTCGTGACAGGATATTACTAACGCATTCTCATACAGGGTTGTCGGGCTTTCAGAGTTGCAGAGTGTGTATGATCTGATGTTGGAAGGCAAGATCGCTGGTCGCTATGTCGTGGACACAAGCAGGTAAAGCGGCGTTTGTTAACAAGGCGGCGTTAGTCGTATACCTACCTATAGTCAGTTATTCCCAGCTGGACAGCATCACTATCGATGTCTCCATTTAGGCATGATTACGTTGAGGCATATGAATATAAAAACCGAGAAATGATGCAAGTGCATAGTCGTTTCTTCTCGGGCAAGAAAGCGCTTTATGAAAACCCCAGTTCCCATACAGCTTGACCCATATAACTATCACACACCCAAATGTGAAGGGGCTATCTGGGATATACAGACGCGAAATAAGGGGGCTTAGGGGACAAAGTCAGGGGTGATACCCAGAGCGGAAGCGACTTCTCTTGGCATCTGCTCGTAGGCTCCACATAGATTGGTGGTGGGGTGGAGGGGCAGAGGGATCGAGGGGTCTTACAGACGATTCTTTATAACGACCTGTAACGATTTAAAGAGTTTCCAAGCATTCTTCGCATGCAATCTTGTGGAAAGTAATATCTTTCCAGAGACTATAGCTATGCCCGTAAGCAACCTTATGCACTTGAAACGCCTTCCTCCACGACTGATACTCAACATTGTGGATAGCTCATCATAATAACCGGGTTTCCGACGTCCGGCAAGACGACACGCGCAAAGCAGTTGCACACCTACTTAACAGAGCGCATAAAACAAGCACCCTCCTCCGCTACTAATCCTAAGTACCGCCTGCACCTGATATCGGATCAGACGCTCTCGATATCTCGCTCAGTCTACGATCTTTCGGTACTCCCTGCGCATACGCGCTCAGCCAACGCCTCCGAGAAGGATGCGCGGGCTGCCATCTACGGCGCCGTGAAGCGCGTGCTCAGCGACAAGGATATCGTGATCCTGGACGGTCTAAACTACATCAAGGGATGGAGATACCAGCTGTTCTGCGAGGCGAAGGCTGTGCGGACGCCGAGCTGCGTGCTGCAGGTCGGGTGCTCCAAGGAGATGAGCAGGGAGGTGAACGAAGAGCGACTGGCCAGACGGCCGGAGAGGGAGGATGCCGCCGACGAGGAAGGCGCGTATGCGCCGGAGAGCTGGGAGAACCTCATCTTCCGGTACGAGGAGCCGAATGCCATGACGCGCTGGGACAGCCCGCTGTTCACGCTCATCTGGGAGGACGGCGAGGAGCAGACGAAGCAGGTCTTCGATAGCCTGTGGGAAGCGATAGCGGGGGAGGCTCGGAAGCAGGTCAAGCCGAACCAGGCGACCGTGCAGAGGAGCAGGGACGCCGGGGGCGACTACCTTTACAACCTCGACCGCGAGACGCAGGACATCGTCAAGCAAATACTGGACCAGCAGAGCGACGAAGGCGGGGACGAGATCAGGGTATCCACGGGAAACGGCAACAGTGAGGATCTCGTCTTGGAATTACCTGCCGGTAAGAAGATCGGCTTGCCCCAGTTGCAGCGCCTACGGAGAGCGTTTGTGGGGCTGAATAGGGGTGGCATCGGTCTTGAACTGGTGGGCAACCTGGGACCCGGCAGGATACGGGAAAGTTTCGTTGGCTATCTAAATGACGCCTTCGAAAAAGAAGGTTGATTTCGGCTCCTACTTTGGATTTACCTTAGCGCTTTCGAAGTCGTCCAGAGTATTCGCCTTGATACCCAAAATTAGTACTACGCTTAGGGAACCGTCCAAACACCGACATGCTCGGAATCGTGTTCCCGACAGTCCATCCTCTCTTTAACTCTTTTATCGCGACAACCAGTAGCACGCGAAGCAGCGCTCCTGGAAAATACAGGAAGCAAGCCTTCGATTTCCAATCCTAGCCTCCCTTTGATCGTCAACGGCCGTCAATTTACCGATTACCACTTGAATTAGAGCCGCATGCGAAGTTTCTTTGGCCTTGGTAGTATAAACAGTCTAATGTTGGCAACGAAATCCTGTATGGCCGGCCGATCAACCAAGATAGGCGATCACGGATTCTTCGGTTTGAGCGCATCTCTGCTATGGCAGTGGCAGTCAACATGTCAAGTGAAGCAGATGAAGCCTTCAGGCGGGTAAGAATAACGCCTCAGGAACAGAAAAGAGGTAGCAGACTGATGGGCTCGAAACTGTTTGTCAGAGTATACGACCTTCTCCTTAATAGGATTACAAAGTGTACCCCCACGTGGGTCGTGTTAGGGTCAGCAAAGTAAGCTTCCCCGGGGGGTAATGCTGCGGGGAACACGCGTCGGTTCCTTCCAATTCGAGCGTAAGTATGAACGGGCATGGGCATATTGCGACATGGCTAAGTAATGCACCACACATGGGTTAGCATCACTTTCAGAGTGCCGAGGTAAGGTAATTGTAACTCTCTGTCGCATCCATTCTTACTCATACCGGTCTAAGTAGTTATTATACAGTATTCATCCGAAAGGTACATCGAGATCTGCAATATAGTTATAATCTATCGGCCTTTGCTCAATTTACCTGAGGCCAGCTATATCTGCCCACCTATATAGGCTTATAATGTCCGGAGCCACAACACGCCTCAGGGGACTGCTCGGCCACTTCGGCCATACTCCGTCGGCGGCGACGAAGTCCCCGACGGGAGTGGAACACAACCACCATATACATCAGCTGTCGCCGACGTTCTTCCTGGAGCGGGCCGCCGCCATCGAGCCCGGTGCCACGGCCATCTACCACGTAACGGCCAACGACAAGATCCTCAGGAGGTCGTACGCCGAGTTCGCGGACCGCGCGAGGGGGCTCGCGTACTACCTGGCGAAGCACTGTTATAAGCGAGTCGGCGTGCTCGCGACGAACACGCCGGCCTTCCTGGAGTCTATCTTCGGGATCGTCGCCGGCGGCGGCGTGCTCGTGCCCGTGAACTACCGGTAATCATGTCTCTCCCTCCGGAACCTACTTGAGGTAAATAGAGAGGTGCATTTCTGAAAGGGGACGATAGGTTGAAGCCCGAGGACATCACGTATATCTTTGACTTCTCCGAGGTCGATCTGATCATCGTGGACCGCGAGTACGTGTCGTTACTGGACAACTACCGGAAGACACATCCGAACGTGCCCTTCATAATAGACAATGTCAGTCCGGCTGCTATTATCTGGTCGTCCTTGGTGCCCGACTAGCTAGCTTATGTACGATGTTATAGGACACCGATGCCACCGAGGGCGAGCTTAGCGGACCGTTTGATGACGCTGTTCTCGAGGGCCTGAAATACGACCACGCGCAGGGAAATAAACGGTGGGCGGGGTTGCCAATACGTAATATCCAGGAGGACGACATGCTCGCCATCCCTTTCACATCAGGGACCACGTCACGACCGAAAGGCTGCGTCTATACGCATAGAGGAGCGTATCTCGCCGCGTTGGCTAACATAATAGAGTCCGGCCTTAATTACCACGAGGGGAGGTGTAGATATTTATGGACGCTGCCGATGTGAGGACTTCACAACCGTAACTTAGACGCACCGCTAATCACGCACAGGTTTCATGCTGTTGGATGGACGTTTCCGTAAGTTCTTAGTATCCGGCCGATGCTGGGACCCCTTGCTAATCACCCGGAACAGCTGGGCTGTGACGGCGGTCCGCGGAACGCACTACTGCCTCAGGAAGATCGACTACCCCCTGATATGGCGACTCCTGAAAGAAGAGCGGATAACGCATTTCAACGCCGCGCCGACGGTGAACACGTTCCTCTGCGCCGCGAAGGAAGCGGAGAGGCTACCGGAGCCGGTGCGGGTCACAGTGGCGGCGAGCCCGCCAACCGCTCATCTGTTCGAACAGATGGTGTGTAATTCCCTCTATTGTACTACGTAGAAAAAGGGAGGCATGTGCTAACGGTATGGCTAAAAAAGATCGAATTAAACCTCCATCCGGTCCACGTCTATGGCATGACGGAGACGTACGGGCCCATCACCAAGGGCTACCACCTCCCCGAGTGGGAGGAGCTGCAGCCGGCGGACAAGTACGCCATGGTAAGCATGTCTATAAGTTATCTCCGCCCCTTGCTGGCGTGTTTCTAGAGCAAAGTCTACAGGTTCCGGTCGGAACACAGGCACGCAGCTCTTGAGACGTGGTCTAAGCAGCCCTGCTACTCCGGCACAGCATCTATGTAATAACCACTGACCCATGAACACGATAGATGGCGCGCCAGGGCCACGGGTTCCTGACGAGCCTGCCGATCCGCGTCGTGAAGCCGGATCAGCCCGACGGAGTCCTCGTCGACGTGGCCCGCGACGGCAGGGAGCTCGGCGAGATCGTCTTCTTCGGCAACATCTGCGTCAAGGGCTACTACAAGGACCCGGAGGCCACGCGGAGGCTGTTCCTCGGTGGGGGGCTGCACTCGGGCGACCTCGCGGTCCTGCACCCGGACGGCAGCGCGCAGATCCGGGACCGGTCCAAGGACATAATCATCAGCGGTAAACGACTTTCCCCCGTCTCCCTCCCGTGCATCGGTAGACCACTCTCGCTTGCTTTAGAACGTAGTTGAGCTAACGTGGAGAGACGTAAAAGGCGGCGAGAACATCTCCTCCGTGGCGCTCGAGAGCATGCTGGTGGAACATCCCGACGTGCTGGAGGCGGGCGTCGTGGCGGTGCCCGACTCGCACTGGGGCGAGCGGCCCAAGGCCTACGTCACCGTGAAGGAGGGCAAGACGTTGGACCCGCAGGACCTGATCAACTGGGCGAAGAACCAGAGCGCCATCTCCAAGTACATGGTGCCCAGGGAGGTCGAGATTATCAGGGAATTGCCTAAGACGAGCACCGGAAAGATTCAGAAGACAGTGTTAAGAGAGTGGGCGAAAAGCGGCAGGAACAGGTCGTGATGCGGAAACCTTCTTCTATAGGGCGTGGAGCTTTGCATATGATGATATTAAGTGCCTAAGTGATTTTAGAATTAGATATGTGTTGGGACTTCCCAAACGTAGCAGTCCGCTGCGTTCGTACAATATGAGGACAGCCGAGGCAGAGCATGGACGTATCATTGCATCATAACGTCATCTTCCCGACTCTTCGCGGCCTCCTTGAAGGGGTCATCTGGTAGCGCGAAGATCTTATAGGTCTGTAGATCGCTGCCGAGTAGGCAGACCCTCGATGGGATGTACCCACGCTCTGAACGAGCCTCCTTCACCTCCATCTGCACGGGGACGAAGCCTGGATCCGTAGTTACCACCATGTTCAAAGTCATGGTTGTGACTTCCTCGTTACTGAGAACGTGAGGTGTTACTGCGCTTCCCGGCTGGTAGGGCTGGAAAGTCAGGCCGTCGGCTCTGTGAGGTATTCTGACGATACGTAGGGGTTGATCTGCTTGCACCGTTAGTCCGACTCGCGCATTAAAGCAGGCCCGAGAGATGACATCCCTTGTGAAGCCCATAGAACGAGTAGCGTGTCGTCATATAAAAACTTTAGATCAAGGACCCTCCCGTTGCCAAGCGTCACACATGATACCTCTGCTGTCACTGCACCGCTTATACCGTTTACTATATTCGTCTCTGTCCGGAACACGTAGACTAAAGGCACGGTTAGTGCCGAGAAGTAAGCCACGTGCTCTCAACTCACCGTTGCTGTCTTGGCTCTCCGTGGTGAGAGCCGTGAATGTTAGGGCCTGTAATGCACCCTGTAATACCCCTTAGTTCCGGCATCATATCCCAATGGCATGCTTATTTCCTTACTGATTTTTGCGCAGCGGACATCCTGACGTCGAATTTGGCTATGTTTTCATTCACCAGGATTTTGGCCGGTTGCCCGAACCGAACGCTCCGCTTCTCGGCCTCTGCAATCCCCTCAAAGACAACGTTTGTCTTACTGTCGAGATACTTGCAGAGGAACTCGATTTGTGAGAATACGCCTGTGTGAGGCTGTCCGGACTCTTGTTTCTTAACTTGCCTGTCAAGCATGTCTAGCAGGGATGACCCGCTTTCTGCCTGTTGCCACTCCGTATCGGCATCATCCGATGCCACATTACTGAGGTAGTATCGTAGGGGGCTTGCTGGCATGTATTGTTGAATGTAAGTCAGTATCTTTCCGTGCTCCATTGTTGCTTCTTTCTCTGTGAGCTCGTCGGAGGATGAAGAAGAGGCGAGCCGGTCGATCTCGTGACGGAGCCAAGAGGAGAAGGACTGGAATAGATCCAGTTCCTCCATCACCAGAAGCAGCACTCTGTTTCCCACAAGCATCAGGCAAGATACAATGTCCATAACCTTGGTAATCTGTGCGCTGGTGAAGCCCATCTCCTCTCTTGATTCGTGGAAGCGAGCGATTCCAAGGAGACGACTAAGTATAATACCAATGCGCTCGAGTGCTGGCAGGAAGTTCTCGTGCACTAGGCTGCGAAGCGTCTGAAGGCCAGACACCACGGCTTTGTCCCACCGCTTGTGACCCTGTGAAGACCGGTCAACCTTGAGATCGAACATGGAACGGATTGACCACGAACCCGCTCAGCTAGTTGATCGACTAGCCATTCCTTGACCTCTGGGAAGGTGTGGCCGGTCACAACGGAGTGATATAATGCCTGCCTGATACCCATCTCGCCGTATGTGCCAGCTTCCTTCAAAGTCTCGTTAATACTATTCAAAAACCGACTAGGAAGCTCTCGAGTTGACTGCCATTCGTGGATCGTGTGCATCTTTACTTGCTTCAGATAACGCAGTAATTTTTGGAGGGTTGTGGTCTTGGATGACAAGAGGGACAGATTTTCGGGGGATGAGTACACAAAGGTGAGATCCATGGGGACAAGATATAAGATCGTCGACTTCGCGTCTCCCGATGGTTTGAAGACCAGCGTATGTGTTGACAGGTCGGGATGAGAGGCATGGGAAACAAGTTGCACGGAGTTAGGACCCCCTAATGACTGCGGCAAGGTGTAATGGAAACTACCAATGACAAACGAGTCATATATGCTCAGATGTATACGGCCATCGTTGGTGCCGACAATCATGACATCGACCTTGTCACTGTCTTGCGGCGAGAACGGCCGAAATAAGAACTCTAATGATGCTCTGGTGGTGAATACGAACATGTCGTCGCTAATCTCGGGTAAGTACATCTCATTACTGGAGTAGAATTGCGACCAAAGACTCACCCAGAACCGCCCGAAACCGGCAGAGGGCTTATCTTCGGCAGGGCAGTCTCGATTTCAAGAAACGTCAAGTCCCTCGGAAGATCTGATATGCTCTTCACATCGTCGGAATCCAGGCCACGAGATGCAAGGTCCTTCCAAGCTAAAATTGAAGGGTCCGACTGGGCGTTCGACCGTCTACCGGCATGATTACGAGCCCATCCGATACATGTAATCTGTGATGTGGTTGGATCACACACGGGCATTTGATGGACAGCCTTGCTTGACTCTAAGCCCAACAACCTTACCACGCCGTCGCTCCACCCCACGGCTAGAAATTGACCTGATGTCTGTTAGTCTATGCAGCGCATATTCGAGGCGGCGATTTGGTTCCTGGTTACCATCGGCCTTCCAGCGGATAGCCTGGATGCTCTCCCGCTCGCCGCGCTGACTGACTTTGGCGACGACCTGACCGTTGGACCGCCATACTTGGAGACTGGTCGGGCCGGCGGCTCTCGCAAACAGCTCGATACTCGGATTGTATGTAATAAGACCACCGTGCGACTTGGGGTCTAGTTGGGTCTCGCCAAAGAGCTTGAGCTCAATCGGTTTAGTCATGGTGTTGCCCAAAAGCAGAGAACTGGACAGCGTTCTCGGAAGATCTAAACATGGTGCAAGAACCATACGCTGGCTTACATGTTGCCCTTTGGAGATCCCCTGCCCGGGTAGCGAATGCGTCGACGTCAACACCCAATATTGCAGTGCTCACAAGAATGGAATGGCGTCAGTCTAGAGATCCGTGTCAGATACAGTGCGGGATTCTGGGTTATTGGATACAATGCACGGACGCACATATTTCAAGTTACTGACACAGTGCCAAATTCCTATATGGATGCACAAGAGACAAATAATTCATATCCACACATTATCGCACCGAATTAAGCTTGCGAGATCAAATAGAATAACGTCTTCACTTGGACATTAATAGTCAGGCTGAGAGCAACAAGGACGCCCGACTAAAACGAATCAGTCATGATTTCGCTTCTTCTATCCGGAACGAATCCATCTTGTAAGCCCTTCCTTTTTGGATGATGGTATGCCCGTGCCCTACTCCCCTGGTTCACCCGACCCAGCCCCTGTATTACCTCTACTCAACCAAGTAAGAGTCCGCCACTGATCGGATGTTCTTCGAGAACGTGACCTCTTCGTTTTCTTCCAGCAGTGAGACCGACGTGACCTGCAAGAGGGGTTAGCGGAACCTGTTGGATAGTCAAAAAATCCACTGTTGTCACTTACGTCAACATCGACGAAGGGCGACGCCTTAGAGAACCGGACTTGCATAGGGAAGAACTCGTTCTCATCATCAGCCTGGGCATCGAACTCGAATGATCCATTAGGGTTTCCCTCATCGACGGTTCCGATCGTCCATTCTAAGCTATCTCCCGACACTTCGTAAGTCGCATCAAAGCTGGAGACAGACGGTTCGCTCGTGGAATAAGGAATCAAAACAGTGACGTCTCTTAATTCGTCACCGCCCGTGAGTTCATACTCCACCGTCATCGTGTAATGGCCTTCGGAACCCTTGTTCACCCAGACTGTGAAGCTTATGGGAAGGGCACTTGTATCATCCGTCTTAGGTGTAGCTCGCCATCTTAATACCCCGACCGAATTGTTGACGGGGAAGCCGCGAGCCACATTACTCATTTGAATAGCCTTAGAGCTCGTGAAAAGACCACGGTCTACATTGGGGTGCGTGCGGAATTGGGCGCCATGGGACGGATTCGCCGTGAGGTCGAGCTTGATCTTGGTCAAGCTGGGGTCCGAGATTCGGAGGCTCAAATCTCCGCTGACCGTGAGAGAGTTAACCGAACCCTCTCGGGAGAGCTTCGCTGAGATAGACTCGTTGATAGTGACATGAATAGCGTCACGATCCATAGTAGTCGACGCGCGAGGAGCCGGCTCAGTGACGGCTGGCGCGGCAGCCGTAGGCACTAGCGGTGAATCGTCGACGTCCGCCCCAATATCTCCTCTGACGCGCTCGAACATGTCCGTCGTCTTAGACTTCTTGCCGAGCTGCATTCCCTTGCCCTTCAAAGTTTGTGCCCTGCACACTTGTTAGCTGCGAAGTCTCTCAGTGGAGAATGGCATCATACTTGGTCGTCCTGTTCTTCTCGGCCTCGTAGGAATCGTACGTATCCGCAGGTGTTGGCCGGGTCGGCGGAGTGTACGTCGGATATACTGGTGTCCGCGGCATGCCACGACCACTTCGAGCGGATTCCTTCCGTTGGAGCTCCAATTGCTTAGCCTTACGCTTGCGCTCCTCGGTAGCTTCGAGTTCCTTGTTCTGTTCAGGGATCAGTAAAAGTAGGAAGACCCTCGTAAGCCCGAAAGGATAGGCGACATACCCTCGCGATGATCTCCTGGATGCGCTCCTCGTGGCTCTCCATTTCAAGGAAGGTCTTGATTTGGCTAATGGTCAGGTTCTCTCGGTAGCCAAGTGTGACCAGCTCATCAAAAGCGCTAAGTAACTCGTAGGCATTTCGGAGGATTTCCCTCTCGTCCAAAGTCCTACACGTGCTCGTAACGACCTGAGCAAATAGATGAAGCGAGTCGATATCCTGCAGAATGTTGGACTGGCGGTTCGTGATCAGAACCATGTAGAGTTCATCGAGGGGTTGGTAGACGAAGCGGACATTGTCCTGCTCGACGGTGGTGTGCTGGGTCCCGGCGTCTGCCAGCTTGGGGAACGAGGCAAGGAGGGCTTCGATTCGCGATCGAGGCATCTCACGGAACTGTCTCGAGAGGACAGCTTTACCTCCGCGCGTACAGATGGATGCGGCTAGGACGACCTAATTCGGGAATCATGCATCAGTATTTCAAGCAGAGTACATAGCTTGTTATAAGGAACGAGCTGGACAAATTACCATTTTGCTCTACTGTGCTTCTACCGGTACCCCTTTGCCAATTCCGCAGGAAGATCAAACGAAGAGGTGCGAGGTTGTTGATGCGCAGGCAATCCTGCTAGTAGAGAAGTATTATTGTTGCTGGAATTGTGAGTAGCGGCCAGCTTTGGTCCCACGGATGAAGCCAATTGTTCTCCTGGGCTTTGGCTGTAACTTTGGGAAATTCCTTGGCTTAGCCCCCCTTGTATGTAGGGTACTACCAGCTTAGCCCACTTAGGTAAAGGTGGCTAGTGCTAGGCCAGCTCCCAGTTTGCTAGTTGTGGCTGGGAGGTGGAACCTTAGAGCTGTCAGGCAAAACCGTGGAACCTGGCTTACCTAAGCTGGCTTAGGTACTGTCCAGAGCTTAGGACGGCCTTTTAGGTATCAAGTGGGGGGCAATGTCATCTGTGGCTTGAAGTGTCCGCAACCGATTTAATTGTGAATGGAATGCTCGTTGGTAGCCTACGTTACAAAGTACAACCATAAATATTCCATCACCACTTTCATTTCCGTACTCTTACGGAAATTGAAGGCTCGCTTCCTACCTTAACTTATCAACAGCGGAACATCCTCGCATTTCAGCGTCCATCCCCAACGCTTCGTATCTTCCAGTGAAACACTTCCTTGGTTCCTGCTTAGTAGACGCGTATCTCTCGATACGTCAATCTGAACGCGACCGCATTTGTCGCTTCTTTCCCACCATTGTGTGAAGTCAGGCATTCAACGCCTCTCTTCTTCTCCTGGTCGATGCCATATCGTGTTGGACCCGCCTTTCTACTACGGAAGTCATACCTTCCAGACAACCTTGTACAGTCACCCGAAAAGTCGACTGCATACTTCCTCCACGAAAACGATAGCACCGACCGATGCGAGTACTGCACCTCTTCGTTCGCCTATCCCAATCGTGTCTATCCGATTTTATCAGCAAACAGCAATCTACGCCAACAGCGGAGGGGACGATCACGGCATACTATATTTACCTGTGACGGCCTAAACCTTATGTTCGAAACCTCTGGTGACCTCCCGTAATCTTCTCTAGTACCAATAGCCCTTTACTTGAAGGATCTCGGTCATTTGCACTTCTTTCGAGGTATAGACTGCTTTGACCCGGTCTTCTCAACAGGAGATTACGCGGGCGATTTATAACTACAGTGGTTGCTTCCTCTATCTGACCTGAGATCATCTCTGGACTTCGAGAAGGCTTATCTTTAAGCTAAACGGGATTCATATGCGGTGCTCTGCCACAGAGCTACTCTGAAAAACCATACCCCCAAGTATCTGCGTGGTACTTGTTGATGCGAGACTCGTCGTACGCCTAGTCGTACATTATCCTTACGATGCCGGACGAAGAAATGGAACTGATGACCGACCTGGGCCAGCCGGGGTTCGCTGAGGATATTGACATCGACCTAGATCTCGCGCAACCTGACGATGAAGACATGGAGCTTGCGGACTTTGACCAAGCCCAGGATATGCAAAACTTTAACTCGGATGCGAGAGACGAGCTCATGGCTGAAGGGGATGACGAATCTTTCGGAATGATTGATGTTGAAGAAATCAGTCACAATGAAGCCGCCACTGCCGCGAACGATATAGAAATCGATATTGGCGTCCCCGACGATGGTTTTGCGCCGCAACTAGCAGATTACGATGGTGCACCTAACGAAGCAGA
Source organism: Monosporascus sp. 5C6A (assembly GCA_004155035.1). Lineage (NCBI taxonomy): Eukaryota > Fungi > Ascomycota > Sordariomycetes > Xylariales > Monosporascus > Monosporascus sp. 5C6A. Next base: position 126,752 of record QJOB01000069.1, on the reverse strand, counting down.
TGGGCTCCACTACGTTGAAGATATGGGTGCCCAAGATCGAAACTTGGAGTCTGGTGATTGGTTCCAGGCGTCAACTGATCTAGTACCTGGGTCGGTTGAAGATGCTCAAGTCGATTCTCTAGGGAATATCGACGCAGGATCGATAACAAACGCCGCTCTGGCTCCGGAAAGTGACGCCCTTCTCGACGGAAAAATTCCCCAAGACCCAACTGCTGCTGACACAGAAAATAACAACGGCTCCATCCATGAGGAGGCCCATGTCCAAGGCGCTGCTGCCCTAGAGAACGTGGAACATGGCGACTCCGGGATTCAGCACGAACCCACAAACAACGCAGGCTTCGCAGAGCCGAGTAGAGACTTGTTAGACGGAGAGCATGGCCAAGAGCACGACGACGCGCCCAGGTCTGTCGGAAAAGCTGGTGGAGGCGCTGATGACCCTGAGCCTGCCGTACAGGCACAACTTGACGATGAGGCTGCTGGGGCTGATGCCGATTCATTTGCTGATAACAGTTTCCGCAAGGAGCAACCTGCCGAGCACGACCGTCCCGTGCTTACTTCCAAGGCTGTGGAGACTCAGTTAGATGGCGACTCAAACGAGGAGCACGCCAATAACGAAGCATATGAAAATGAAGAGAATGAGGGAGATAAGTCTTCGAGTAATCCTGGCTCCCAGAATGAGCTGGAAGCCCCTGACCGTCGTGCCGATGATCCTCAAGTGGGTTCTGCCCTAGAGGAGGAGCAAGAGCCTCGCGTTCGCGATGCACCCGTGGAACATTCGACTCGTATTGCAATACGGCATGAGATATATGTCTCGTATGGTCAGACAGATTACAGGCTGTTCGCAAAGTCCGAAGATGATGATCCCAATCAGTATTTCCTCAAAGACGCCTCGGCGCTGGACCTGTCCCTTGCTGAGTTCCTGTCAAGCTTGCGAGATGTCGTCTCGGAGGAGGTTTCTCCTTTAGACGAATTGGTAATGCATGTAGATGGGCTGGGTGTCGAGTTTGCAGAGGTAAGGAATGCACAGTTCCCACCGAGCAATTAACATATAGCTAACGTGATACCCAGTCGACCACATTGGATTTCCTCAAGACGTACAAGTTCGGCGATCTCTTGAAACTATATGGCGATCTAGTCAAGAATGATGAGGCAGAAATGCCACCTGATTTGTACTGCTATCTCATGGTAAGACCTAACTGCAGCCAGCGCCTTATGGCGCTCATAGATAGTGCGAACTCCGGCAGGGGCTTGTCCGAGATTGCAGTCTATCGAGACACGACTCCGTTTAACGAAGCACTCGCCTCTGAGCCTGGCAGTCCCGCCTTTTCCACTTCAGCGGATGACGAGGCAGCTGAGGAGACATACGAAGACGCTGAAGTTCATCACGAAGTGCATGACGAGGGGCGTGATGAGGCGTATGGCGAGACGCATGAAGAAGCGCACAACGAAGTGCAGGACGAAGCGCACGCCGAAACGCACGCCGAAGAGGACGGCTTCGGGGAGTCTGATCCAGACGACAGCCGTGATCTTAACGAGACCGCCGGCCTTGTAAACGAGTCCGAGCCTAACTCCGTGGCCGGGGAAGGGGTGGCTGCATTAGAGACGACGAGAACTACGGAAGATTCCGTGGAGTATTCTGCAGAGGCAGATGGCGGAGTCATGAGCCAAAAAGCCGAAGACGAGTTGATCGACTTTTCTGACGAGGAACTGGATCTGTCCCCGTCAAACCAGGGTAAATCCCCCCTTTCCCGTAGCTCCCCTCTCTCATTCATCTGCACCCGGGAAAGCGAATGTCAGTGTGACGCTTGTTTTCAAGTTGAACTCGAGCGGCTTGATGCTAGCTGGCGGCTTAATGGAGCCGCAAGTGCAGGGACAGCGGCCAGTTCTGCGGAAACAAATCCTGTAAAGAACGCCCAACTGTTGCCGCAGGATGCGCGGGCGGAGAACCGTTCAACTCCTAGTCACAGTGGATATAACCTTGTTCTACTACCACAACCCATTCCATCTGATGATCGCAAATTAGATACTGATAGCCATCACCATCAAGATCATCCGTCCAAGACGTCGCCAACAGCCGAGGCCGAGGTCGTCGATGCCGAAGAGGACCCGGCGCGCCACACTGAGTCGGGAAATGAAGTCGCCGGCAGCCATAACCAGCCGGCGGCATCATCTAACCAACCAACAGATGCGCTTGATTCCGGCGATACGAGTGCAACGAATACGTTGAATGGCGACGATCAGGATGAGATCGATTACTCGGACGACGATAACGAAACCAGCAACGCAAGCGGAACCGCCAATGCGGAGAAGGCGCGTCCGCTAGCAACGCTAAAGGTGCCGCTTGATGAAGAGATCACGTGGGAATCTGAAAATGAAGAGGTTAAGAATGAAACAGCGACGTCTGCTTCCAGGGGGACGGTACAAGTGTCATCGCCCCATGGCAAGCGGACGTGGTCGGAGACGGGCGATGTGGACGGTGAAGGTGAACAGAACGGTATGCGTCGAAGTCCTCAAACCCACAGCTATTATACAGGCTTGCTAATTGATTGTAGATGTCAAGCGTCTTCGGTCTTGATCCCTCTCGCCTCCCAGCATCTCTTTTCTTCCAAGTCCCTTACACACCTTCCTGGCTTGTCCCGAAGCAACTGGTACACCGCTACTGATGTCCAACTCCGCAGCACCAATTACGTATCCTACGACCCTTACTAGACATGTCGATATTCGGGCTTGAGGAAACCCCAACCTACTAACAGAAAAGCAGCAACGAGGAATACCTGGCAGTGGATACAGGTGTTCCTGATGGTAAGTCTATGTGATGATTGCCCGCGAGTACGAGCCCCCTCTTAAACCGAGTTGGGAGTCACTACAGAGTGACAACACGACACTTCTACTACATCTATTTTAGCATCTCTCGCCGTTTTGATACCCTCAGTCCTCGGTTAGCTACTGCTGGATGAACGAGCATTTGTAGGGGGAAACTAGGTGCACAGGAGTTCAGGAATTCTGGTTCAAGCCGAGTTAGCACTGGTCGCTTCGAGGACAGTTAGTCGGTTTTGACCTTGGCTTGTACTGAGTAGCACACTTCTCGAGGGTCGGGTCTGCACACTTCATGTTGTAAGGCTATGAAGGACGCATGTGTTGGCGCCAGGTACGGGAACACGACGATTCAGGGGTATGAGGTTTCGACCCTATCCCGTGGCCTCTAGGTTGTTCTATGGAGAGCCAATCCACTAGGGCATTAAACAATTTCGCGTCGCATTCCTCTTTTCACGGAGGGCCATTTAGACGCTCATCAATTCACGAGTCATTTTTACTACCAATTGCTATGAGCAGTGAATATCCTCATGCCTAGTTGGTTCCCTGCCTAACTAGAGAGACGATTGTCGTTCTTCGTCAGGTTTCGCGTAGTTCTGTATAATTTTGCCTAGCCAGATAGTCTAGCAAGACCAGATGCGAGGTGCTGACGACTCGTGCGCGTACGCATCCATCCACTTGTGTAACTAATACGGATATTTCAGGGCATTCCACATGTCACATCTGGACAGCCGTCGGTAACGGGGCTTAGTCGGATTAGATGGTGGGGTGGATTCGTCAGCTCTCCCTTGGATCAAGCCCAGTACTATACCAACCAGGTACAATGCGCGCCGAGTAGGAAAGGAGGAAGAAGTCCACCAAGACCTCGTTTTGCCGAGCGGCTTGACAATTTGCTGATAAGTAAAACATGCTAAATATACTTGGTACCAACGGTGTCATTACTCGGGTGTGCGTAGGAGGATGCAAAAAAATGGGGAGTTAGGGGGGCTTACCTTGTCATGTCAGCAGTCCCAAGGCTATTATTGGTTGGGCCAAGTCTGTATATACGTATGAACAGTAAAAAGATAGGAACAGGAAATACGACCGACGCTGCCGGATGCCCCACGACTATTATACGTATCCAAGGTTCTTGGTACCCAGAGGTCCGGGTTAATGAATACTGGTGCCTGGGGTCGATTTAGAGATAACAGAGAATATCCAGCTAGTAGATTCGGCGATCTACATGCATACCTAGTAGATTTGTTGGCGTAGCGATTCCTTATCGTTACCTGAAGCCAGTACTTCGTAAGTACTTAAGCACCGTAGCTTGAAATGCGCTTCGTGTTCCCTCGGACTCATTATGCAATTATCGATTCATATACTCGTACTTCATACAGTTAAAGTGGACCTATGGATCCCTCAATCAGCAGATAGTTGGGACCGTCGTTTCTGTTCCTTCACCTAGTTACATATGTACCCTACGTAGGTGGATATCTAAACTCTATATACGGATATGGCATTCTAGGTGCATATTTGTTCGAGGTACGAACTCGCCTACGTAATTGGTGAACTGCCACCGGACGGACGGACGGACCATTCGCTCAGTCAGTCATTCCTTCGTTGAGTGGCGTGGTACGAGGGGATGTAACCTACACTTGATCACGAGTCCCATGGGTTGGAGTCAGGCAATGGAAGCCAAAGAAGGGGTTAGAGAAAGCCGGCCAAGCCAAAGTGTCTTTTCATGTATCTAGGGTCTCGCCCTAGGTAACTTCGACTAATGTAGCCGCCTGAAACCTTCTAACAGGGCACCTGCTTCAATCTCACCAGATGACCCTCCACAGTCCCCTCCCCAGCTCCCCGAATTCCCATTACTGCATGTTTGCTAAAACAGGATCTACGACAAAATCTCCCATACACCTCGCTGATGTCTACCCTACCTAAGCTAACTTAACGGATCCTGCCACCTTTGCGATCAGCCGTCAATCTATCCAATCCATTCGTTCTCTTTATCCCTCACTGACGGTTCTGATCAGGACTCGACTCGGGATACCCCTCAAGTGACCTTCGTCGATGTAATTAATACGCCGTTTTCCAAGTAAGCGACGGACAAACGCTTCATACGCCCAGCCACCAGGCCGTTCGGTCCAGCACGGTCGACCGATATCCCGCTCGTTTTTTTTTTCGGGTCTGCGCCTCATGACCGAAGACACATACACCCGAAATAAAGGCCCCTCCACTATCGCTGTTTCCTGTGACTGCATATTGCGACTGCGACGGCGACTACGATCGCACTAGTCTCGCCCGGCGCGAGTTTCCACCGATCCTTGCGCTTGCGCCGTCCGTCATATTCCACTTGGTTGTCAGGGACTGCCACTCAGATCCGCGTCGTCGCATTTCCTTGCGTGAAGATGATAGACGATAAGTATGCAAGCCTCTTATCACCTCGTCGGCTTCCCAGATATCGCTGCTGGTTCCGCGGCCATGGCTCGGCGTCTTGGCATTGGGGTATCAGCGCTGACTTAACCTTCGCGACAGATATGTCGGTTTGGCTCTGGCCGTATCTTCGAGCTTAGCTATTGGTTAGTTATACCGTACCGAACTTGATACGAATTACACTAGTTTTCTCTCCGGGGCACATATCTAACTCTCTTTGTTCTAACAGGCACGAGTTTCGTGTTGACGAAAAAGGTACGATGTCTCGCGAAGCGCTGCGATGGAACCAGGCTTCGAAACCCCTCCGCAAGGCTCTGTTCGGGAGACAAGCAGCTGATATAACTGTCCGCAGGGTTTAATACAAGCGGAGGAGAAACATGGTTTCTCCGGGGATGGATTCGTATACCTAATGAGACCCATGTGGTGGGCAGGAATCATCACTAGTAAGTCTCAACTCTTCCGAGGCGTCGGCACTTCGCTTAACTAACGAATGTTGCTTCCAGTGATCCTTGGGGAAGTCTGCAATTTCGCCGCATATGCGTTCGCTCCGGCCATTCTGGTGACGCCACTAGGTGCATTATCCGTACTGATAGGCGCAGTCCTAGGGTCGTATATCTTGAAAGAAGAGCTCGGCACTCTGGGAAAACTGGGCTGTGCGATCTGTTTGCTCGGCGCCATTATTATTGTCCTTCATGCTCCTGCAGATGAGGACATCCAGACTATCGACCAGATATTACACTATGCCATTCAGCCAGGTGAGTAAACGTAGCAGCCCGTTAGTTATGGGCGTCATATTTCAAGGGTGTTAATGTTAGTTGCAGGGTTCCTGTTATACTGCCTGGTCGTCGTGGTATTTGCTACCGTCATGATCTACAAGGTAGCACCGGTTCATGGAAAGAAGAACCCTCTCATCTACCTGTCTATCTGTTCGACCGTCGGCTCCGTCTCTGTCATGTCAGTGAAGGCCTTTGGCATCGCGCTGAAGCTTACGCTTGCCGGACATAACCAGTTCACTCATCCATCAACATACGTGTTCATGATCTTGACAGCGGTCTGCATTCTGACTCAGATGAACTACTTCAACAAAGCACTGAGCCAGTTCACGACACAGATGTAAGTACATAGATTGTCACTACCCTATCTTCTGGGGATCGCTAACGGCCAGTAGAGTCAACCCTCTCTACTATGTCACATTCACTACTGCTACGCTTTGCGCCTCTTTCATTTTATTCTCGGGCTTCAACACTACTGACACAGTCAACACGCTCTCGCTGCTATGTGGCTTCCTCATAACTTTCACCGGCGTATACTTACTTAACCTCTCCCGAGCAGATCCACACGGGATGAAGATGCTTGCAGGACGGTCAACCGATGCGACGGGGACAGATATGATATCTAGTTTCCAGACGCGCCGCAGCATGCAAGCCAGAAGGAGCACAGACCCACGATCAAGCATTGGTAGCAGAGGCCATACCGATAGGGATGGCCTAATGAGGGCGTACGACGAAGAAGCCGCAGCCGGCGAATTCGGCTTGACCGACCTCGCCGACGATAGCGAGGATGAACCCCCAAGAAGAAGTAACGGAAACGCGTCCAAGAGGCACGAGTCGATTGAACTAGAACTGCGGAAGTCGAGCGGAGGATGAGTCTAGCTCCCTCAAGTTACAACTTCAACAGCCTTGGACGCAACACCTCTGTAACCGCACTATATATCTTCTCTTCCGGTACACGTCGATGTCTTGACCGAAGCATTACATGTCTAGTGCGTGGAGCCGATATTACATCACGGATTTTGGGATTGAAACGGACAGGGCTTTGTAACAACAGCACAACTGCTCTAATGACGAAGGGACGTACTGGGACTTGCTGGCACTTAGCATATGACTGGAGTACGAAGAGGTTCTTTTGCTTTCCATCAATTTTTCTTGGGCGGGGGGTAGGAATGGGTGATCTGGGATCTGACTTTTCCTCCTCCCATACGGCGTTCCGGGGGGGTTAGGCCGTCGGACAAATGGCGTGCCAGGTCGTTGGGTTCTTGTTGCCGGTGCGCCCGCTCGCACCGGGGTGTGTATGATTATTTTAGATTGTCCAGCCCGGGGTGTGTGGTCTCCCCGAAGAAACAAAGGGCTGAGACGAAGGTCGGTTGCGCGGGTTGCGACCGAGGAACGCGGACACAGGGGCGTGGTTTGCATTGTGGCCGGTTAGACACAGCCAAGATTCGCGCGGGAAATCTACTCTAGGTAGTTACCGCTTTGGGAAATTGGGAGAAGGGGTTGACTTTGAGAGGGCGAGGGATTTCAAGAAGGAAAAGAAGTAAAAAGCGTAACCCGGAAAGAAGCGCACGCATTCTCCGTCCTCCTCATCATCATCATCTCCATCGCCATCGTCATTACCCCTTCGTGCTTTTGACGCTGAAGATGGCGTGGAAAGAGAGCCATGCGGCTGTCGTAAGGCTCGAAATTGCTCTGTTGCGTGCGGCGATTCGCCCTACTGGAATTGCAATACCGAGGTTCAGCAACATCTTGTGTTCCAAGCGACGGGTTTGGGATACGGCCATTTCCTAGCGGTCTCGAGTCCCCGAACCTTACGGCAAGGTCTGCCACGTAAGAACCGTACTACGAACGTACAGAGGATGAGGAGGACCGACCCAGTCGGACATGAGTCCGCACGGAGATGGTCTTCATCCCGAATATATAGAAGCGCCCGCAGTCGAGTATCCCATAGGAATTAGCTCACTCCAGGCGTTCGTGGTGAAGATGCTCGTGATATTTGTGACCATTGCTACGTTGCAGTTTACGGCGAGTTTCCTTTTCAGCTACCGTCAAGGCCACAGACCGAAGAGTTTCGGTTGATTTCAGTTCCCGTTTCCCTCATACAATGCAAATCATGATCAAGACGCCGTAAAACTCGTAGCCCTCTTAGAAAGAACCACTACCACCGACTAGCATCTCCCTACTCTCCACCTCTCAGAAGATATCGACGATGGGGTTTGAGGTAGGTCCAACACCGACCGCCTCAGTCCCACCACAACGCCGGCCGAGGCGACTCTACCATCACTGGGTCAGAGTCGAGATCCTCGGTCGGAGGAGTAGGGAGCTCAGCGGCTGAGTTGTTCTACTCCTCAGCCGGAGCTTCCTCCTCGGCGGCACCCTCCTGCTCCTCGGCCGCGCGGGCAGCCTCGGCCTGGGCCTGGACCTGGGCGGCCTTGGCACCGTAGTCCTGGCTCATGGGTTGGACGACGGTCGCCTCCTCCTTGGGCTCGATGATGGTGACGGCGTCAGGCAGAGACTTCTGGGGGCCGGCCTTGCCCTCGGGGTCGGAGCCGCGCATGATCTTGACCTTGATACCCAGGACACCCTGTCGCAGCAGGACGTGGCGGGTGGCGCTGTCGATGAAGTCCTTGGCGGGCTGGCCGGAGTGGATCATGAAGCCGTCGGTGAACTTCATGGACTTGGCGCGGGCGGCACGGAGCTTGCCGGAGACGACGACCTCGCAACCCTTCGCGCCGCTCTCCATGATGAAGCGCAGGACACCATAGCAGGCCCGGCGGACGGCGAGGCCGTTCAGCAGCTTGTAGCGCAGGGACTCGCACTGGGCGACGGCGGACAGGCCACGGTTCTGGACCTTGGCGGCATACAGCGACACGCTGTTCTCGGGGAACTTGAAGCGCTTCTGGATGAGGGAGGTGAGTTCGCGGATGCGGCGGCCCTGCTCGCCGAGGACCTCTTGCGTGTGGGTGGCGCGGATGATGATGTCGGTGACGGTCGGGGTGACGCGGACCTCGACGCCGGAGTAACCCTCCTCGGCCAGCTCGCGCTGGAAGAACTCGTTCAACTCGGCGTAGAAGACACCATCAGCGACGAACTTTCTGCGCTTGGATCTATAGCGGGGAAACCAATGGTCAGCAAGGAATTCTATTCAGCCGTCATCGCATATTGACGCCATCGAGAGGATCTTTGTGGTACGATGGGGATACCATCGAGTGTCGGTCGGAACTTGAGGGGGTTATGACATGGCAGATGCAATCGATATCCCATTTTCAATTCGGACGTGAAGCCAAGATAAGATCTTACATCTGGGATCCTGGGACAGCCATGTTGACAGCTTGTTCCTGAACAGCTTCTGGAAATTCACTCTTGGGGTTAGGAGGTTAGATTGAAAATCGGAGAGCCGCTGGTCGGGGGGGTTGTGGATGGTTGCTGCAGAGTCTCTCAAGAGAGGGAAAATCGGAGGCCTGGGTCGATATCGTCGCAAGCTGCCGTGCGTAAGTGAGTTGCAACTGTGAATTTTAGCCGACGTTTTTAGTTCCTTAGGGTTCTGATTTGTGTGCAGAGAAAGATAAGACTATCGATAACATATAATGCGGGGTGCTAATCAGATACGTACCTATGCAGCATCGGCACCAGCCATAGTTCTAGCTCCGGTGTCAGCTGGACATCCGGATCTCTTCAGCAGGGGTCCCCAGCCCGCTAGCGTGTAATAAGCTAGTGATAACAAATAGCAGTAACAGTGGCAGCCCCCTAATAACTCACACTACTAAATAGAGACTACTCATGCGGAAAGACCACTGATTGCCATAGCGGGGCAGTTGGCCGACTAAATGGTAGGGAAGGTTAGAGCTAAGGTAGGTGCGCATGTGGTGATGACCTGTTCCGTGACCACCCGGGCAGTGACCAAGAACTTCAGGTACTTCACGTTACATCAAAGTTCATATATGGAAATTCACGTTAGTTGTGTAGCTAAAGATCCCATCGTCACTATGAGTGACGTTAAACTTCATCCTGTCCTTACATACCTGATTCCAAGGCTCTTATGATGACCTGCTGTCCTTCATAATTTTTAAAACGAGGAACAGGCGGCATCGCCATCGATCGCGCAGTTAGTTATCCTACTCACGCCTGCCACCGGCCCAACCGAACGAGCCTTGGTCTTGAGGTCGCGTGTCGCTCGCATGCGACAGCTCTAGCATTTATTTTCCCGGGAGAACGCACACCTCTAGAGAACAAGATGATCAAAAAGGTACCGAGGAGTCGTACTCCAAACGGGGCCGCATAGAACAGCATGTCGCTAAAGTGTCCTTCCTATCAGATACCCAATGTTGATGCCATACGAGGTGGAGAGAAGCACACCGGCGAACTTCATCTCGCAGAACACCATATCATATTCGTCATTCCTAGTATACTTCCCGAAGGTGCCGAACCACCGCCAAAACCACCAAAGCCTCGGGAACTCTATATCGCATATCCCATAATAGCACATTGTACCTTTCGACCATGCCCTAGTGCTTCCGGGCGACCCTCCTCCATACGACTGCGGTGTCGAGACTTCGTGTTCATCAACGTCAACATCTATGACGAGCTACAGGCCCGCGAGACGTTCGAATGGATCCGCAACCACACATGCCGGCTTGGTTCGATCGAGAAGCTGTACGCTTTTAGTTATCAACCCCTAAAGGCGGAGAAGTCGCTCGACGGATGGCGGCTATACGACCCTAGGACCGAGTTCCGGCGGCAGGGCATCAGCACCAAATCGGTCGATAGGGGCTGGAGGATCTCTACAATTAACAAGGACTACGCCTTCTCCCCGACATATCCGGGTCTCCTCGTTGTCCCCTCCAAGATATCCGACAATGTCATTAAGTATGCCGGTGCCTATCGGTCGAGGCAGCGCATACCTGTTCTCACTTACCTCCACTCACTAAATAACTGCTCCATAACGCGGAGCTCCCAGCCGTTGGTTGGTTTCCGGGGAAACCGCAGCATCCAAGACGAGAAACTAGTCAGCGCCTGTTTCTCCGCATCGGCCACCGTCGAGTTTAACGGACTCGAAGCTTCGGCCGCCGACACAGCTGAACCGAGTCCCTCCTCCAGCCAGGCGTCCCTCTGCGAAGACGGTTTCGAGGTCGCCGAACCTTCGGATACGGAGCGTTTAGAGGACGAGCTGATCGCCGCCGGTGATAGTAACTATGACACCAAGACCGGGAAGAGGTTGATATACGGCGCGCAACAGAACAACCTCATTGTCGACGCCCGGCCGACCATCAACGCCGTGGTGATGCAAGCCATGGGGAAGGGATCCGAGAATATGGAATACTACAAATTCGCCAAGAAGGCCTATCTTAATATCGAGAACATACATGTCATGCGGGAATCTCTGAACATGGTGATTGAAGCTCTCAAGGACGGTGACATCTCCCGGCTTCCTCCGAACCGCGAACTACTCACCAAGAGTGGCTGGCTCAAGCATATCACGGGTATCTTAGATGGCTCGGCCTTGATTGCTCGTCAGGTAGGAATCAGGCATTCACACGTCCTAATCCACTGCTCCGATGGTTGGGACCGCACTAGCCAGCTGTCGGCCCTGTCGCAGTTGATGTTGGACCCCTACTACCGCACCATAGAAGGATTTATCATCCTAGTGGAGAAGGATTGGCTCTCCTTTGGACATATGTTCCAGCAGCGGTCTGGCCTGCTGAGCCACGAGAAATGGTTCGTAACGGAGCGGGATGCGATGGCCGGCTCTAGTATCCAGCCGGGCGAGTCGGACGGGCGTGCAGGTGAAGCATTCGAAAACGCCCTCGCCAGCGCTAAGCGCTTCTTCAACAAGAACCGTGGTCCGGACACGAGTGCCGAGTCCGACGGTGACGGCATCAACTCGCCGTCCGACGACCCTTCCCAGGGCCGCAAATCGGTCACCTCGGAACCCATCGAGACCACGCGACCCAACGAAGTCTCCCCGGTCTTCCACCAGTTCCTCGACGCCACGTACCAACTCCTGCGGCAACACCCCAACCGCTTCGAGTTCAACGAGCGGTTCCTGCGGCGGCTCCTCTACCATCTGTACGCGGGGCAGTACGGCACCTTCCTCTGGAACAACGAGAAGGCGCGCAAGGACGCGCGCGCGACCGAGCGGACGAGGTCCGTCTGGGACTACTTCCTCTCGAGGAGGCCGGAGTTCGTCAACCCAGACTACGACCCGGCCGTCGACGACCGCCAGAGCGGCCGCGAGCGCCTGCTCTTCCCCCGGCTCTCCGAGGTGCGCTGGTGGGCGTCCGTCTTCGGCCGCTCCGACTCCGAGATGAACGAGCACCTCGACGCGGCCGCCGCGCGCGACGAGAAGATCGGCAGCTACGCCATGGCGTCCTCGTCGTCTTCCTCTTTGCCGCTGTCCGCCCTCGCCCCGGGCACACCTCCCGGCAGCTTCCCCGATGGCTCCGCGGCTGGTAATGGGAACCACAGCAACAGCCGCCGCACGGGGGGTGACAGATCCCCGCAGCCGCAGCCCGGTCTGTCCACGAGCAGGAGCGTGCTCGCGGGCGTCGTGTCCGCGCACGAGGCCCTGACCCCCGATCAGCAGGTCAACCCCGCGGGCCTCGGTCGCAGTGCCAGCGCAGACGCGCCCGGTGCCTTCGCCTCCAACCTCGCGAGGTTGCGGGATGGCGTCGCGGGGCTCGATCTCGGGCGCGGCCTGTTTGGGGGCAGTGGGGGTAGTGGTAGTGGAAAGCGCGGCGCGGACAGTGACGTGGACGGTGCCCTTGGTAATAGTAATAGCAGTAACGGAACTAGCGGCGTGACCGCCACCGACGATAATAGTAGCAACAACAACGCTGCCCCGGAGAAGGCGGTGTGGGAACCGGCGGATAAGGCGGACGTGCCGTCCGCGGGCGCGGGCGCGGGCGAGGGTGAGAAGGATGGGCGATAACAGGGGGATGATTAAAAGGGAAGAATGAGGGCGTCGGCCGTAGAGCGAGGGAACTATAGCGGCTGGCTGCACGATTTGCCACTAACGAGCGCATGGGATATGACGAGCAGACGAGGACACGGGCGAATGACTAGTTAGGATGTACAATGCACCCGGACGAGAGATGCCATGCATGTCTTTCTCCGTCCGAGCGGCGGGTATTTATGTTCAAGGCGCACCGGTACTAGATGGGTTAAGGGGATTGACGACGCGGGCTCGCTTATGTATCATCACCACACCATCAGCAGTCACTTCACCAAGAGTATGCATGCCACCTGCAAGGAAGAAACAATGGAAATCCCGAATCGTCCTCACAAGCATCGCATCGGTCTCTATGTAGCCTGTCTTCTTTTGAAAGTCCGCAGCTATACCTAACACCAGATCTATGCGACCGATTCAAGCAAGGTCTCTCTCTCTCTCTCTCTTTGGGCCAATCGACTTCCGCGTAAGCTGCACGATATGATCCGTCGTCCTCTGATCCAACATAAGCGGAGTTACCCGGCCTATAAGAAGACGTTGAGATTGATCTCCAAGGTGCTGACGGGATATCTGAGCTCGAATCTGCGACGTGGGAAGTCAGTAATCGTTTGTTTATTCCAAGTAAGTTGGCGGGTGAAATTAGGGTATGTCATGATCAACACCGAAAGGCTGGCATCGTGGGAAAGCGAAACCGGAAAACACCCACTTCTCGAGCACAGTCGGGTGCAGGATTCCGAACTCGCCGATGCGGACGGCCTTGCCGCCGAGGCGCAGGTAGACGGCGGCGGCGCGGCCGGCGAGGAAGGTGGCCTCGTCGACGGGCTCGAGCCAGTAACCGTCCCGCGCGGTGTGGTCCTGGCGGACGACGAAGTCCTTCTCGAGCTGCTTCTCGGCGGCCACCGCCGCGATACCCTCCTCTCGCGTCAAGAAGGCCATGCGCAGCATCAGCATGACGCGGTCGAGCAGGCCGTGCACCTCCTCGAAGCCGCTCGTCTTGCCGTACCAGGCGGCGCCGAAGTGGCGCTCGTTCCGTGCCTTGCGCTCGACCGACGGGTCCTTGAACACTAGAGACAGACCCATCCGCCGTCAGCAAATCTCACACGTAGGTAAACGCAAGGGGGGATCCGGAGACCTGCGACCTGACCCAGAGGCTAAAGACAATCCTCGACAACGTTCCCATAGGGGTTTTCGCCTTTGGATCAAGGTGATAGGGGTGAGAGGATTTACGAAGTTGCTTACCGACGTCTGACGTTTCGAAGACTCGGATCGGCGTGCCGTGAGACTTGTTCTCACGGAGCGTCTTAAGCAGGCCAGGCAGCAGCGATGTTCGCACGACTTGATACTCAGTCGTCTTCGGATTCGCCAATTTCACGGCAGTTTGGCCATCGTCCTTGCGGTTCAACCACGCGAAGTTCTCGTCATGGCTACAAAGAATCAGCGGCATCACCTCAAGCCAGCCAGCCATGCCGCACTCCAGACGGACAATGTCGGCTAATTTGTTCATCGGTAATGGCGCTCCGACAGTCTTGTTCACGGACAGCCTTGGCAGCTTGTTGAAGCCGTACGCAATGCCGAGATCTTCCATAATGTCGCACCGTTGAAGTATATCTGCTCTTGTCGGGGGAATTGAAACCTCGAGCAGGTTGGGATCCTGGCTTGAAGGTTTGGCGCTCAGGGCCATCTTGGAGAGAAGCTTGCAGATGGACTCTGGGGACTCCGACAGACCGAGACAGTCGTTCAGATAGTCGACCTCTACCGAAGTTGTTCTCGGCAACAGGTTGGGCGTTATTCTCGTCTGTCCATTGTGATCCGACACAACCTTAATGGGTTCGACTGTGAAGGGCTCTTCGCAATACACCGAGAACATCGTTACCATCATGTCCAGAACAATCTCTAACTTGGTAAGGTCGGTCGCGGTACATTCTATGAAGACGTTCGTAGTCTCGAGGGTAATCTTGGTATGGTCGCCGTTGATGATGGGAGGCAAACTGCAGACTACGCCGTTCGCATCTTTTATGACAGGATAGACGGGCTTGTCCCGAATGATATGGAGGTATCTTCCCAAATGCTTGTCCTTCTCGTAGAAGGCCATCAGCTCCTCGGCGGTCATCTTCTGGGACTGGTTGAGCGGCACGAAGCTAATATCCTGAGGCGGAAGCGCCTCATACGTGAAAGGCCCTTGAACGGTAGCCAGATCATGGGTGCCGATGGAGACCAGAGTACGTTGGCGAGCAAGATTCTGGTGTAACTTGTCCTGTAGCGCAATGAAGGACTCGTATCTCTTCTGGGTGAACTTCACATTACGAAGAATAGCGCCCGCAACCAAGGGTCGAACAGTGGCGGTGCTCTCGGAGACAGTGATAGTCTGCAGCTCTCCGCTCACGGGCTCGACTAGCTTGAACTCTGGCGTGGGCCGTTTCCCGCGGAAGATGTTGAGCATAAGGGATATGCCTTCGAAGCACAGCATATCGTAGCGGTTGGCGGGGATCTCGATCTTGAGCTGCGGGGGCTCTTGTCGGCCGTCGACAACGGGCCGCTCCTCGTTTTCGGTGTCCTCATCTAGTTCAATGCCGAATTCGAAGCAGAGCTCCTCGAATTCCTCGGTCGTATATCTGGCAGTCGCAGTCAGCGGGGTGGTGATGGATCGTAGAGAAGGAGGGGCGCGCGCACTTTCGACCCAGAGCGTCGAAGAGGTCATACTTGTCGACTGATATGGTAGGCATGGTTGACGATCGATCTGCCGCACCCGGAAAGGGCGCTTAATTTCTAGTCTGGATAGAAAGACAAGGTGTATACTCGAATTCAGGCAAGTCAATCATGGGGGATTTGACTCACTGGGAGAAATTCAATACACCTGCTTGAATTTACCCGCTCACCCACCTGCACAGCAGTTCCAAGCCTAACCCCACCATGAATATTGGAGGGGCTATGCGATTAAGGGGGGGTCATACAGGTTTCTTTCTAGCCCGTAGGCGACCATCGCTAGAGTTGGTATGCATTTTCTCCCTTGCCTCCCGTCACGTAGTAGCTAGCTTCTACGCTACACCTAGGGATTCCCCGGATTCGCATCGGCCCCGAATAAAGAAGGAGTAAAACGGTGACACAGCCGGACCGCCCCTCCGTCTATAGCAACCCCATTGCGGCCTAATAAAGCTCTTGTTCGGGTACGGCGTCGGGCTCTCTTTGTTCATGACGTTACCAGAGGCAGTGAAAAGGGGAAAGAAGGAAGACGCAGGTATCGACGATGATAAGCCACAGACTAGGGTATATCTAGCTAGAGAGTGTGGTGGGGGAGTTTAGAGGTCCCCTATTTTATTAGTACTTTAGTTAGAGACCGGTTGTTTAAAAGCCCCGTAACACGTAATTTCTTTCCTTGTTTAGCGAGACTATTTTATACACATTGCACCCTGTACCGACATATTTCATACATGACATCGATAGGTACCTACCAAGGTTAGCTCCGATACCTGGACCAAACAGGCTTGTTTGTGCCCAGCCCTGCTGAGCCAAGCCAAAGGGGGTTACCTAGGGAGTAACAGTACCAGAATGCCCAGCCTACAGTAGAGTGCCTCGAGCGGCCAACCCCTACCTACCAACAAGCAAAGGCCCGATGAATGCTAAAGGCCTCTTTCCCTTTTGCAATCCGATGCAACAAGCGCAAGTGCCAAAGTCCAGCCAGCCAGCCAGCCCAGCCATCCATCCAGCCCACTACAGTACAACCATCATTACCACCACCCACCCCCCCCCCCAAAAAAAAAAGACAACGACAAACCGATCCTTTTGATACCCCTCGATGGCCGGGTTCTAAACCACCCAATATCCGCTGACGATCAAGATTTTGAAATACATACAGTATTTCTTTTTTCTTCTTCTTTTTCTTCTTCCTCTGAGCCGTCGCACGCTCCTCAAAACACACCCAAACGGCGTTGATCTTCCCTTTGGCTGGAGTCAACCCGACCACATACCGATACCTACGCAAATTCCCCATTCATTGCATCACTCCACCTCGCACACGCGCTCATCACCACGACCACCCATAGCATATCTTCATTTCCCTTCGTTCCCTGGCCCTTAACGTCATCCGGCCACCTTCTCGTCTTTCCCCTTCGAGCCCAGCCATCATTAGCATACAATATACACTCGCCATGGCCGACGCGCCCAATGCGAACGACGAGCTCTACCCCATCGCCGTGCTCATAGACGAACTGAAGGTGAGACAGTGGCTAGACCGTTCCCGCCGTCTTTCCCACTGGCGAGATAACCTGCGGCTAAACGCAATTCCGTAGCATGACGATGTCCTCCTCCGATTGAATGCCATCCACCGTCTTTCGACGATCGCGCTGGCCCTCGGTGCTGAGCGCACTCGCGAGGAACTGATCCCTTTCCTTGATGGTCAGTTAAACATCGCCCCCCCACCCCTCCATACCTCATGCTCGCCGTCCGATCTAACCCACTCGATAGAGTCGGTCGAGGATGAGGATGAGGTGCTCGTGGCCTTGAGCGAAGAGCTAGGCGGCTTCATCGAATACGTCGGCGGTCCTGAATGGGGCCATGTCCTTCTCTCCCCTCTCGAGAACCTCGCTGCCATCGAAGAGCCCGTCGTGCGAGATAAGGCCCGTATACCTCCTACCTTAAGCCTGCAGTATCTTTCGCTGACTTGACTTGATACACCAGGCCGTCGAATCCCTGAACAGAATCTGCGACCAGCTCTCCCCTCAGCAGGTAGAAGAGTATTTTGTCCCGCTTACCATCAGACTATCCAAGGCCGATTGGTTCACCTCCAAGGTCTCCGGGTGCGGCTTGTACACGAACCCATACAAGAAGGTCTCCCCGCCCGTCCAAGAACAGCTTCGCACTCAGTTCGGACTTCTAGTACATGATGAGACCCCTATGGTTCGGAGACAGTCCGCCACCAACCTCGCCAAGTTTGTCAAAGAGATGCCCGCTGCTATCGTGATCGAAGAGATGATACCCCTTTTCCAGCATCTGGCCCAAGACGACCAGGACAGCGTACGATTATTAACAGTCGATATCCTGATCTCCATTGCCGAGGTGGTGCCCAAGGAGCAACAGGGCAGCCACGGCGTATTGCTGACGTCGCTGCGAAATCTGATAGAGGATAAGAGCTGGAGGGTCCGCTACATGATCGCCGATAGATTTGAAAAGGTGTGACCGATGCTTCGTCTGACTGGATGCCGTATGACTAACCGAGCGGACCAGATTGCGAAGGCTGTAGACGAAGAGGTCGTCTCGAGAGACCTCGTCCCTGCTTTTGTCAAGTTGTTGAAGGATAACGAGGCCGAGGTGCGGACCGCCATCGCCGGTCAGATCCCTGGCTTTTGTGCTTTGGTTGACAGGACGACGCTGCTCAACGACATCATGCCCTCGATCGAAGACCTCGTCTCCGATACGTCCCAGCACGTCCGCGCTGCCCTGGGCACTCAGATCAGCGGCCTCGCGCCAATCCTAGGCAAACAGGAGTATGGCCATACCACCCGCGAGGAATGAGCGAAATGTTAACTTTGTTTTAGGACTATCGATCACCTGCTGCCCATGTTCCTGCAGATGCTGAAAGACGAGTTCCCAGAAGTCCGCCTCCACATCATCTCGAAGCTCGAACTCGTAAACCAAGGTAAGCATATGCTCCCCATTCGCGTCTCGGAGTGTTTTCGGCGCTAACAAGTCAGTCATTGGCATTGATCTGCTCTCTCAGTCACTATTGCCCGCCATCGTACAGCTTGCAGAGGACAAGCAGTGGAGGGTGAGGTTAGCTATAATTGAGTATATCCCGCTTCTCGCCAGCCAGCTTGGGGTCAAGTTCTTCGACGAGAAATTGAGTGGCTTGTGCATGGGATGGCTGGGAGATACTGTCTTCTCTATCAGAGATGCGGCAACACGCAACCTCAAGAAGCTTACCGAGGTATTCGGCGTCGAGTGGGCAAGCGAAGCTATCATTCCCAAGGTCATGGCTATGGGTTCGCATCCGAACTACCTCTACAGGATGACGACGTGCTTCGCCATTTCGGTGAGTCCCCCCTTCGAATGGCCCCGGGCACATTCTAATACCGCTCCGCAGACCCTAGCCACCGTCGTCAGTCTGGACGTCATTGGCAAATCGATTCTTCCCATGTTGGAGAAGCTTGTCGACGACGACATTCCTAACATCCGTTTCAACGTAGCCAAGACATACGCGGAGCTCATCAACGTCCTGAAGCGGCTGCCAGAGGAGGGAACCATCTACAGTCTTGAGAAAGAAGGGAAGACGGATCTGACACCGTCATCCCGCTCGACAGAGTTGATCCAGCAGCGCATCCTTCCCAGCCTAGAGAAGTTGCAGAAGGATGACGATGTGGATGTGCGGTACTTCGCCACGACCGCTGCGAATGCCATTCCGGGAGCGGGTGCCGAACCGATGAACACGTCACCATAGACCATGATGGAAAGGAAAGTGCTCGTGCCGGTGGCGCTACGGCCAGGCTTCTCACCATCCTCGTTCCATCTTTCCGAGAGACACCCGCTATCTTAGACCGCCAGTTGGCATCAACCCCTAGGACTCACACACCACCGGGCATTAACCAGAGATTGGTGATCCTCAGCGGTGACGCCGACCGGGAAAGCGCACGCAAAGACGATTTAGGCTTGCTTGGAAGTAATTCGCGCGTCAGTCAGCTGCCGTTTACATAGACTTCTAAAATAAGCACGGTCTTGTCAAGAGCATAGGCAGTGCGAGGAGCATAGCACGAAGGCCACATGTCGCCTGGCAAGACCTGTCAGGCGTGTAAGATTAAATGGCCAATCCCCGTAAGGTCGAATAAAGCAAAAAGAAAATAAATTCCATGAATAGAGTTTCCCAGTATAGCACGTTGCCGAGGATGCACGTCGTGAAGTAGTTTTGACTTCCAGATGTTTATGGTTTTCCATTGTACTCATTTTCTTGGGGGTTATCTCCTTTCCCCTTAACTCCGCCAAATCTATGTAGATGAGGACTATGTGCTCCGGGGGGGGGGGGGGGGGGGGCGGG
>QJOB01000069.1:0-106776 GCA_004155035.1 Monosporascus sp. 5C6A | reverse complement strand
CCCCCCCCCCCCCCCCCCCCCCCCCACAAGTCTGTGGGTGTCTCATCGTCTCCTCACCTTCCGGAAGCACAACGTACTTATCGTCTGCCCCTTGACGCCGCCGAAGCTGAAACTCGGGTACTCCACCCTGCCGACCTGCTCGAACCCCCATTCTTCCTTCCCCTCCTTAGTAGTAGCAGCATCAGTAGTAGAAGCAACGACGGCGTCGTCCCCGAGGAACCAGCGCCGCAGCTCGTCCTCGGTCCAGTTGCAGCTCGTGACGAGGAAGAGGCCGCCGGGTCGCACGAGCGGCAGGACCCTGCGCGGGTACGCCTCGCAGGCCCTCGTCGTCGCCGCACCCCCCCTCGCACCCTCGCTCCGGCCTTCTCCCTGCCCGCCGCCGCCGCCGTCCTCCTCCTCCTCCTCCGCCGACAGCGATACCGCGTCGAAGGTGCCCTTGTCGAGCACCACGTCCCACCCGGCCTCCTGGGCGTCCGTGAGCAGGTTCCGGGGGTCGTCGCGGAGGATGTCGTGGAGCTGGAACTCGGCCACCCGCTCCCCTCTCCCGTCGTGCCCCTCCCCGTCCCCGGCCCGGCCCTCGGCGGCCCGCGCCGCCGCGACGCGCCGCGCGAACTCGACGCTGCGCGCGCTGTAGTCGACGCCGAGCATGCGGCGCGCGGCGCACCCGGCGTCGCGGAGCCCGAGCAGCAGGGACCCGTTGCCGGTGCCGAGGTCGAGGAAGGAGGCGCCCCGTCGCCCGTCCCGGTCCGGGCCCGGCAGCAGCAGCTCGGGCCCGGACTCGAGGAGGAACCCGATCATGCGCGCCTCGGCGTCCGAGTCGTCGAACCAGACCGTCCCCGTGTCGGACGGGTCGTGCGCGTGGTTCCGCATCTCGCGGTCGTAGAGCCGGTCCCAGCTGTTTTCCCACCACCCCGCGGGGGTGGTCGTTAAGTTAGCGTCGGCTACACTGCACTACTGCGCTGGCTAAAATGATTGTAGGGGATCTTTTGCGCCCCGGCAGCGCGGGAACGGGAGGGGGGCAGACGGGAAGGGGCAAGATGTACGGACTATTCTTTCGTGCCCAGCTCCGAGGGTTCGAGGTGGGTTGGCCTATCGGAGGGGCTTGCGCCGGCCTCGTCGTGCGCGGGAGCCGCCGACATGGTGTTGGTTATTTGAGTTTTTGAGGTGACCAAGATGAGGAGGTCGGACAGAGTAGCAAGGTTTGTTTAGGCGGCCCTTGGAATATGAGATTTCTACGCCACTTGCCACTCAAAATAATGGTCAACTACGGCCATACATCGCGAACGCCACACTATTGCCCACAACCATAAGGGAGTAGTAAGTGGGATGTATGTAGTTTTAGTGGGGCTCAATGGAGGGGCACTTTTGGCAGAAACGATTCCGGCAGGCGGTGTAAATTCATTGCTACGTTGTGAGTCGGCATACTATTAACTCTCAAAGTTCCTCTATATCCGACCACAGCCGAAGAGAACTTTGTTGGAAAGGGGTATACCAAGGCTTTAGTTTCTTTTTCATCTCTCATCTCTCGGCCAGAAAGTAGGTGGTGGTATGATAGCAAGAAGAAAAGGAAGCCTCCAACACCTTACCCTATATCCCGTCCCCTGCTCCCCCTCCACTCCCCAACTCCCTCCCAATCCTGTGTGCGTTCTGCCCATCTTGAAGCAGTTCCACGCCATGCCATCGCTAGAAGAACACCTATTCTCAATAATAGAGAACCGGTAACCCCCTGGACGTGCGCATCTTCCTCCGCCGCATCGGCACGCACTGCCAGAACATATCCTCGCTCGCCTAGTCGCTATCCGGAGACCCCAAAGAGACTATGCCAAAGTCCACACAGGTGCCTTCACCAATACCTGTCGGCCTCTAACTTCGACCACACAGAAGCCGGCGAACCGAACCTTGTTGGGATCTTTGGGCGGTGCTGTCGACGTTGTTGTCGTGTCAGTAAGTATCGAAGCCGTGCTACCTTTTCTACCGGCCGCATGCGGTGCGCCGGTAAGCATTGTAAACATACCGCTCTTTGTTTTGTCCCGTTTCGACGCTTTGTCGCCGTCCTTGCCACTTTCTTCGGCGGCGTCTGCATACTCCGCTAGAGGAGGTAGGCCTGTCTTCTCCAGATCCATGAGTTCTGGCTGTACCGGGTCTCCGGGTAAGGGGTAAGTGATAGCCACGTCTCGGCTCTCCAGCGGCAGGTTCGCTGCGATCCCTACTGCTAGTTCAATGATCATCGACGCGCTCCCGTCGACGCCCGGCGGCGGCGGGTCGCTTAGGTGCTTGTACAATGCTGCCGTAAGGTTGGTCGCTACCATCTTTGTGAAGTCAGCCCGGTAGTCGTTGCTCTCTGGCGCCTGTAGCATATGCTGAAGGCCCTCCAACGTAGCCATCCGCCAGTTAACCACCTTAGCCGTCAATGCTTCGTATTCTTCTTGGCTGTTCAGCGTGTATGAGAATTTCCGAATGTTCTGCTCGATCACCTTGAGCTGACTGCTCAGGTCGACGTCAAGGCCGGGGTGAAAGCACTTATTGAAGACCTCGTCCACTATCCACCGGATAATGACGGCCCGTCCGACGGCGGTCATCTCTTGCTTGCCCGTCTTAATGGCGTCCGGACTAACATAGTTCTCGATCCACTCTGGCAGTGTGCGCCAATCTTTGCGAATGTTGAAGGCAAGATTGTTGATCGCACCGTTCAGCCGGTTGAAACGGGTCGAGTACTCGTTGTCATCCAACGCTGTTCTCGACTGCGACATTCGTTGGTTCGCAACGGCATTCTGCAACTGCTCTACCTGAGCAGTTAGTTGCTCGACATGTGTCTTTCCGTCGAAGTAGAGTCTCTTGACATTCTTGTATTTAGTTACTGGATTCTGGGTGAGTACTTTGTCTTTCAATGATAGCAGGCGTGCCATACATAACTCTTTGAATTGCTTATCTGGATCCGAACCCCCTTCTCCCGTCGATGGCTGGGGGCTGTTCCGGCCAGCTTCCTGGCCTGATCCGTCAAACTGCTGTCTGTCCGCGACCGTGCTGGTGCGGAAACTCTGATTGCTCGGAGGGGCACTAGGAGTGGGCGGCAGATTGTTCATACCGCCCAGCTGCGACTGGCTATGCCTGTAGTTAGGAGGGGGTCCAGGGGGAGGTTCGACGGTACTAGTCCGCAGCTGGTCTTTATTGTCACCAGGTCTGCGGTTGGACGCAGGTCCTGCAGGCGGTGGAGCCATGGACTGGGATTGCGTTGCCGGAGGTGCAACTTGCTGTTGGTTCTGCTGGGTTAGAAGTTCTTGCTGTCCGTAGCTGACGGCCGGGGATGCCTGTTGTGAGGACTGCGCGTTGGCTTGGTGATCCGAGTCAACAATGGGCGACTCATACGACAGCTGCGACACGGTCTCGGCGTTGGTCAGCTGAGAGCTCGATGTACTTAATTGCCCCGCGTATGGGGACTGTCGATTGCTGGACGGGTACTGTGCGTCTGCATGCACGTATTGATATCGGGCTTCAGAGGGGTCAGTAGCAATTTGCCCGTACAATTGGGGTCGCTGTTGGTCCGTCTGACCGTAAGGTGAGGAGTCAACGTCGGCGGGGACGTGTCTAATGGAGTTCTGGGAATATGGCGAAGTCTGGGAGAGGGCGTCCTGGTTGGAGCGACCAATGAGATAATGCTCGTCAGCTTCTCCCGCACCTAGGAGCGGTGACGGTTGATGGGAGCCCTGCACCTGCCAGTCGGGAGGGGCCTCTTCGAAAGAAATCTGGGACGGATCTCTCCTGACTGGAGATAGATTGCTGTGTCGCTTGGAGGGTCTGCGGGCCAAGCCGGCAGTATTGTCGTAAGAATTCTGCTGTTGATGCTGCGAAGCGCGAGCAACAAGGGTCTTGAACAATCGGACCGGCGCTGATCGCTTCTGTTCTGTGGGGGCCGTTTGGCTGCCCTGAGGAAGGATGGGGGAAGGGAGGTGGGCACTCTGGGGCAGATTTTCGACGGAGGCCCCAGCTAGACCGCGAGGGAGTTGAGTCTGAATTGGAGAGACTTGTGGCAGCGGTTGACGTGCCGACTGTGAGCGCAATACCAATTCAGCAAAGTTATCACGAGGTACAGAGTTGGACGGTCGTGGTGGTGGTGGTTGTTGTTGTTGCTGTTGCTGATGCTGATGTTGATGCAGATGCTGGTGCTGGGGCTGGTGCTGGTGTTGTTGATCTTGCTGCTGTCGCGGGGTGGTGTAAGTGGCGACGGCGCTAGTGTTGTTATTGGCGTTGGAGATGGATTGATTGAGGGGTATGGGGCTGTGGTGATAATGCTGCTGCTGCAGCTGAGTAGCTGCAGCACCTGCACTTGCGGCGGGAGGTAAATTAGAAGGAGGTGCGTTCGGATTTGTACTTCCGAACGGTTCCCGGGGGCCGCCTTGAAAGCCCTGCGCACCTGGAGAGTTGTTGTGGTGGTTGGTTGTGGTGAAGAGATGTTGCGACAGACGATTTCTTTGTTTTGTTGATTGTTGTTGTGCTGGCAGCTCGGTCGCGTCGATCTGAAAGGAATCACGGTCGCCAGAGCTGAAGCTACTGGACGAGGCTGATGGGAATGTGTTGGAGGCACCACCGCCCGGCCCAGTACCAGGCCTTTCTAGGTCGCCGGATATTGCAAGTCCAGTTGCAGTTCCACTACGACCTTCGGTTGTCGCAAAAGGAGCCGGATGAGGCGCAGCAGGACCGCCACTACTACTCCCTGGTTGTTGCTGGCGTGAGTGCTGCTGCTGGTGCTGATGATGGTGGTAGTGCTGCTGCTGTTGCGCTGATTGTGGAGGTCGTGGTTGCTGCTGTTGCTGTTGCTGATACGGTTGCTGCTGCTGTTGTTCCAAGCTGTGCTGTGACCGGTTACTATGTCTTGTTATGCGACTGAATGAGGGCATTATTGATTATTATCTCAATCCAGTCAAATCCTCCGATGTGGGACAACAAAAGAATGTAAAAGTGGTGCGGTCCGTTGCGGCGGCGGCGGATGCGAATAGCAAGCACGCAAGCAAGCACATGCAACTAAGTCGGAAAGCAAGAAAAAACCGTGTCTGCGTCTCTGTTCCTTTGGTTGCGTGGGATCTCCTTGCCGCAGGATAACCACTCCGGACTGGGGTAAAAGTTGCCTTCAAGAGGGGCTATGCTAGAGGTGCCCGACAAAATTCCCACCGCAGAAAACCTGAGAGCTTGCAAGAGATAGATCGACCCGTCGAGGTAATAAGGGATAGTGTGGTGGGAATTGGCTTAGTATATAAATTTTGCGGGGGGGTCATACTCAGGAAATTCGAGGGTGCAGAAGAGAAGGTATCTATCTGCCTTTCACACGACAAAGGGTATCCTCTCTTTCTCTAGAAGGTTTGGGTAGTTGGTTAGTTAGTTGACCTGCTGGCGCAAAAAGGAGAGGCAGCTGAGCTATTCCATGTTCGGTCTCTACACGTGGTGTCATAAGAGTTCCATCCAATGTTGCTCCTGTTTGATTGAGCGATAACGGTAACACAAAGATGAAGCTACTCGACGATGGCAACTGCCAGGCAAGAAACCGAAATGCTTCTTAATTGCCTAGGGCCAGTTGATTCTCTGATGTCCACTCGAAATGGTGACTGAGAAAAAGGTGTTGTAAGTGGGAAGGTTGTCGGCAGGTCTGTGATGAACCCCGATAGGGCTGCTTGCTATAGCTTAGAGTGCGGCTGCTCGCTCTAACGATTTTTCTCCGTCGTCAGGCTCTTTACTTCCAATTCGGGAAGGACATTGGTAGTAGCGCTAGGTTCTTCTCACAGCTCGTTGCCACTGCCTGCATCCTTACGGAGATTTATTATAGTAATACTATCGCTTTGCCGGCTCCGTGGGAAACATACAGACAAACGCAAGACTCATCACAGTCTATTGAAAGAGTCACCCTAATGAGTGAGTGGGCGACGGCATGGAAGTCCGTACTAATAAAGCTGCAGGACCAAAGGAGTATCTTCCAGCATGCAATGCAACCTCAGCTCGAATTAAATGCGGAAAAGGATTATAGCTCTGATCTTGTCGGGCGCAGGAGGGGGGATGTACTCGCCAAGACGCTTTCATCTGGACATACCTCTAGAGCGAGTGCCATTGGCTATGTTCCTCCTTTTTTCCCATTTAAATGTCGTTTAGCAAATATTACCTTTGCATTACGCATATCACTCGAAGTTCCAAATAAGTGGCAACCTAGGAGGAATAATGCAGCTGACAGCTACTACAGCATAAATATCAGCGGCCGTATTTGCAGACCTTTTGATTATGTGCAGATGTTTTCAGCAGAAATCAGCAAGGGTCCTTCTAGCGTTGGCCAGTGACAAGGTGTCGGTGGATGCTGAGCGGTAGCTTCCCTGTATTGCGCTATTAATAGCACTTTTTGGCGGGGTGCCTGCTAGCGTAACGGCAACCCAGCCAAGTTTCCTTCCAGTCTTGGAGGCCACGTTTTTCAAGGTTTTGATCTCCATGAATCTCATCAAACGCGTCATGGCTGCGACCCCCTTTCTTCTCTCAAGCTCCTGCCTATCATGATTCTGAACATTGGGTGATGCCAGTAAGGAGATTGCCAATAATATCGTCCCACGAGGAACAGCTAGCCCGCCCCTTACCAACGCTTCTCTGCAAGTTGCAGTTCCGTGTGCCTAAGCAGTTTGACACTCCTGAGTATCAATCATGCAACGCTCTAGAGACAGTTCCCCCGATAGGGGTAAAATCTCTTACATGAATGACAGTTACTTCCGTCGAATTCGCTGTATTCTTTTGGAATGAAAGTCGCAGCTTGCTGGCGGACAAACGCAAAACGGCGAGGATGCGTTAGATAGAGCGTATTTGCACTCACGCTAAGCCGTTGTTTCCATCTGAGGGTAGCAGAAAAAGCAAAGGGGAAAAGAAAAGAAAATGCATTGTCAAAACCCTACACCAATAGCTCACGAGTACAGTGCCAGATAGAAGTTGATACATGCATTGTGAGACATGAGAGGGTGGCTCGACCTGCCTAGCTTAAGGATTACCGTGTTCCTCTCCTGATCTTCATGGTCGCTCCGTGATTGGCGATTGTACCAACGGCCAGTAACCTTCAAAATGATTTTTCGACAGGTATGGCTAAGGAGCCTTCGAGGCTGGATCTCGACCACTGCGAAGTTGCCGTCCTTCTCTCGACGGACTCAACCCTACTTCAGATCAAACTATCCAGCCGCCTCCGCCACTTTGCTCTCCCCCGCGAGACAACCATTCAGACCAAAGTTGTTAGCTGCCAAAATCGGTGGCGCACTTATTGTGTCGCTGCACGCCGTCATTCTGGGCCCAGGGTCGCGAATCCTAGAAGCGGAGAGCCTCGAAGATTTGGGCCCAGAAGATTGGAGGAAGTTAAGCGTACTCGGGGCCATTTGGGAGTTAGAAGCTCGCGCCTTCGCCTTAGCTGGCTCTTGGCCATCGGAGGAGGCCACTTTAGCCGGGTGGTGGGCAGATTGCCGCGGTGTCTTGGGAAAATACTTCAGCGGTGAGGTGTTCGACCATGGGCCGGTGCCGCTGGCAGCCACGCGGCCGGGTTTCCAGGGGCAGGTCTTCTCAGTCCAGGAATCAGATAACCCATTGGAGCGCTTCGCCGTATTTCAGGCCTTGATTCAAAACAGAAGCAGCAACTTCGGTTACGAATCTAAAGAGCAATTATATCAAGACGTCGTTAAGTCCATGATTGCTGAATTCGAGAAACGGCAGGACGAATGGATGGTCAACAGGGGCATTATATTGGCTTGGTTTGATTCCGCCTTCGCACTCTTGTATTTCGATGGCAAAATGTTTTGGGCTGTACGTATCCGGGAGGATTTTTCACCTTGGTGAACTCTTAACCATGCTCCGTCTGCATTGAATGATGGAACCACTCAGAGTAGCTATCGACGGGGACAGATAGTCTGAACAACATAAGCGGACACAGGAGTAGTCTACTCAGTTTTATAACCCTGTCTAGATCGACCTCCTTCTTATTTGAATGTGAGTCTTGGGGTATGTACCTCCGATGGGCCCCGTGGGTCGATGCGTTTTGGAATTAGGCTTATAAAAGGAGGCATGATATGACGGTTTGGCGACAAATTCGCTGAAGACATTGTCGAAGATGGAAATCCGAAGTAGCAGCTCTATCGATCGGGCAGCAGAGCACTAGAGGCAAAACTAGGATGGGCACATTAACTTACCATACCTCCCAAAGCAAGACTACCACGTACAGAGCAAATCTTCAAGCATGGCTTGGTCATGGAGGATGGTGTGATGACGATAGTTGTTACCATACAACAAAGGCCAAGCTAGATAGAATTTTGGGTGTTTTGAATCAGTAGTTATGGACTGGCTATGATGGGCGTTTTCGTTGTGACTTTAGTTCGGTGGCCCGTTCTTGTGAGAAGTGTAGGTATATTATACCAGCACTGTTGCCCATATACGAAATTGGCCAGCAGCCACGCCAGCTCGAAGCCGTTAGAGACGGCCTCGTTGTTAGCCTCTGAATATATGTGATCCAGCTTCCCTTTGGAGTCCGAAAGAAGCTGAGTCGCTCTTGGCTGCTATAGCGTTACTATGCTTATTGGCTAGATATAGATGAAGCCTACGAGAGCACTCAGGGTATGATAATCCTGAGGCTGTGGATCACCTCAAGTCTCAGCCCAGACAGCATGAGCATGGTGAATTGACGGCTAGAGCAATGTATCATGATAAGAGGTCAAGTTTGAGGACAGATAAGTGCAGGGTCATTGACCTATCAACCCCTAATGTATAGGAAGTCGCCGGCACACTTTGTAGCAGGAAGGACGAGGCACATGAACACGATGCTTAACCTGCCATTCTAGTTCTGACTCTCAAGCGCCTCCTCGATATATTCTTTGACCACTTGATACCGTCACCGTCTTGACACTTGCTACAATAGCCTAGGTAGTATTGTCGCATTTGCGGCCTTCTCTAGGGCTGCATATGGTTAAGTTGACATCAGAACTATCCGCCGCTGCGCGCTGGTGTTTGTTTCCTTGCTCGTAGAGTCACTGCTCGTCCGTCCTGTACTCGTGGCAAATTCTGCAAAACGATTAAACAGTAATAGTCAATCATAGCATTCTCCACCTCTCCTGCAAACCATTCGTCGGAGACTAGGCCCCGTTCAGGTGTTGCAGTCCGCCTCGAGCTCCACGTTGTAAGCTGGCCAGACTGACCGAGTTCTTTGAGAGAATGACACATCCTCGCCGAAGGATTTCATATAGTTGTATAGAGTGCCAGCCAACTGATTTAAAGCCCAGAGTAACTCATCGTAGGACAAGCTACGAACCCGGACGTAACGGTTTGCGACTGCAGAGGGCATAGCCACGTGCATCCAGAGACACTGCCGGACGTATGACATGCTCTACTATGACGGTTCTGGCAATTGGAAGACAATATAGTCGTTCGTATACTAAGCCTTTGCGGCAAACAGGCACTATATCAGAATGATGCCAGCATAGAGCACATGACGGTAGATATGAAATCCTGTGTCACAGGATCTCCCTATCCAACTCAGCCCTGCGGCAAGCACCCACCCGCCTCCCATCCCTCGCCTTCGTTCTACCGAAGTCGACTACGGTGCGGTCTCGTATCAGCCGAAAAGGAGGTGAGCTTATGGAAAAGAGGCGGTAAACGAACGCACTACTTGATAGGTAGCCCTCGGTATCTTGCGGGAAGTCAGACAAGCCCTTGATCTCTTGTGTAACCCAGAAGCAGAATCGAAAAGACATACATGCATCGATAAGGTTTGCGCATTCACCCCGGTGACTGATGCGAGGTGCCATTCGGAGCGGCACCGGTTTCGACCCGTTGTTTGCCTTTGTTGCTAAATACGGACGGTCAAGTGACCAAAAGCGGGACAGCCAGCCCTATGCATACGTCAAACGTAGCCGGCTGCACCCAGGACTTAGAAGCGGCCCACCGCGGTCTCGTGCCATGCGGTTGAGTGAAGCGGACGGGCGGTGGCCGCTCCGGATAGCAAGCAACGGGCTTCTCTGACCGATCGGAGAATTTGCGACAACGACTTAATTCCATCTTTAAATCAATATGTCTTGCTGTGTGCTTCCTGTCTTCGATACGTGTCTGTGGAACTCGTGTAAGAGAGCTTACCTGGATGTAATTCTTACCCAGTGTTGGCAGAACTGAGACATTATTCTAGCAACAGCAGGCAAACTATTAAAAATGGGTTTCGTAGCATTCTTCAACTAGAACGCTTTTGCTGAACTGTTGGCAGGGAGGTGTCAAGAGCCTCAAATCCCCTTTACTCGCTCTTCGATTCTAGGGAGTTGACTACGGCACCGACAAAGCAGTAGTCTCCCTCGTGGTCGTGTTCACGGTCGACCTACATCCAGTAAATGACAGATCTGCACAAGTACTACTAACTAAAGACATACTTACTGTTTCGAGAAATCGTTCAGCAGCTTCATCTAAAGCTACCATGCATCTGGTAGTCTCATGCGAGCTTCTTCTTTCCTCCGAGATGAGAAGCGTCCTCCAACGGCTTATCTCTCTGAACCGTCAGCTGGACATTCTATGGGTCATTACAGGATGGAGCTTCTCTACGGGCCTTCGCAAGTCTTCTCTGAAATGAATTGCTTGGACTGGTGTGCACCGGGTACAGGTAGCGTATACATCCTTCCTGTAACATGACAACAACTCCAGGCGCATTATGTCAACGCGAGACGCGAGACTGATTGAATCGCATCGAGCTCTACAATTAGCCCTGGAAAATATATTGACAAGCCTCTGGGATCAATTTTATCGAATCGTACTACGTAGGTCAAGGGTTTTCAACAGGTACTGCGGCTACTTGCATTTATACTCGTGGGCGCCGAACGGTAACGATGTGACTTGTGAAGCATCCAGACCAGGCTTGTGGATCGTTACATACTTCTGTTATAGCACAGATATTCGGGCTCCCGAGGCGGTGAATGTTGAGGAGGAGCAGCCTATTTCTATACATAAACCATGGCGGTCTATATAATACTCTCGGGAGTCTTTGCCAGCAGCGCCCCTGATTCTTCAATATTCAACATTCACAATTGGACCCAAAGCACGACCGCAAGAACCAGTCTGTAACATAATTCACCATACGTCGGTGCTTCGGGGAGCCTCCTGAGAAGATATCCACCCATATAATTCCTTGGTCCAGCACCTAGTCCCTAATGCTGTTCCTCGCTGTCTTCGGCGTCCTCATGTCGGCAGCCGTCGGCCTGCCCTCGCCTCCTCCGGGAGACGGCCTTTCTTCAGCCATAAGAGACTTCAAAGACAACATCGTACGAGCTCAGTTCGACTTCAAGCCCTTCAGTCTTACCGACCTCTCCATCGACTGTACGAAGGATACCCCCGAGGAACCTAAGTTCGAGTGCGCAATAGAGTGTAAGTACATTAGGTAGAAAGGCACACACGTCTCGCTGAGGACAGACTCTGACAAATATCTTAGTCGGCTGGGACAATCCAAACGCCAATAGGTCCGGTTCGTGTCACTATTCCTGGAAGTGGGACGGCGTCACCAAAGAACATGGTGACGATAACGGCTACAACGTCGATTATTACCGATGCATCTGGGAGGGTCCGGAGTTCTTCCAGTTCTATTTCGAGAGTATGGTCGATTACTCGAACTTCAGCCTTAGAATGTCGCACATGTTCAAGGACGCGCAGTACGTGGATATCAATAGACGGTCAGGGAGAATGGAACTATCTGCTAACGTATCGTGTCTTAAACAGCCATTTTCATCCTCCGGAATTTGCGAACATGTTTGCGGAGGGGAATTTTACACTCCACCAAACCGAGAACACGACTACTTCGATGATCTACGCAGCGCCGGGCCCGTTCGACGCGCCTTTCAAGGGGATGACCATCTGAGCAGTAAGCGTGGCGTGAGCCCTAACTTTGACAAGCCCTCGACGGGAAGGGTAGCCGTATGAAAGCTTGCATCTGGATACGCTCTCGGTATGATCACTTTCGCATGCGCCCTTGAAATGAAACGTGGCACAGCAGCGGGTATTTGAGCGTGCATCCGAGTAATACGTCAAGGGAAATCTATATCGGATTGAGCTGTACCTGGTAAGCGTTCTGGTAGGTTCAAGGTGGTTTTCATTGGGACCTAGTAAGGTTCTTGTTTGTGTTGGGTAGAGGCTGTCTCTAGAGGGATGGCAATGCTATGATGCCAGCGTTTGTTCTCTTTCATTTAGTTTACCCATTAATCCCTTTCCAGGTGGCATGATGCGCGGTTAATATAATTCTTGTTAGCTTTGACCATAAAATTCCACCGAGTCCATAATTATGGACAATAGAGCCACACTGCCTGACTGCACAGTACATGATGTGCTCATCTTCCTCGTCTTCGGTGACAAACTTGGCCCGGCTATATGGGAATGGACCACTAGGAATAAACATCCAGCTTACCACGCATTGATTAGGAGCACAACATCCCTGTTGCATATGTCACCGATAGAGACCGCTACTTATGGGGATTGCGCTTGTCGTAGAACGCGTTGCCTTGTTCCAGCCGTTCCGCTCATCTTCTCAAGTCTACTGTGCTGATTAGCTCCCCTATTCGTCATGGGGTAGAACTATAGTCGCAGCATAGACGTTTGAAGTTCTGGTCCACCTTTGGGTGCAACTATACGAAAGCTCGGTATGGCAGAAAGCCACTTCTTTTCACCCATAATAAGCTCTCCCAGTATAGACTGGTATATGTGTAGTTGTAAGGAGGCTATTGGCACTTGCAAGGGCACGTGATCGGGTCCTTTAAAGCGTTTAAGAGACTTAAATGTATCCAGGAGGGCTTCCAATGCCGACCCAAGGTTAGGTCTACATGCGAGGAGCGCTTGACACCCTGTTGAGGCCATCAAAAGCTTGCAATTCTAAATTGAATACAGAGCTCTGGTGATTAGTGAGGACGAAACCAAGTTGCCCACCGTATTCGAGTCCAAGAAAGGTTATAAGAGCTGTGGGTATTTACGTAGCAGGCAGGCGTCTCGCCGCAAGTACGGGCCAATAATCGTCGACCTTCTAAGCGCTGTACGCGATAACTGCAGCTGGACCTGGCCACTCACTGGTGAGACTAAATGGGGCCCCAAAGTAGTTAAAAATGTAGAGCATGAGTAGGAAACGCTCATTTTCCATGCTGAAGACCATGGACGTAGAGAAAAATGGCTCTGGAACCTGCCAGACTGCCCGCTTTCGAGACGTGGTGCCAGTGGTGCGTCTGGGAGCAGGAGAGTCGCCCCTTGACCACCTGCACGAAGCGGGACACGTTCCCCGAGAGGTCTTACCGGCGGATAAAGCAGATCGAACAGGCAGCCCGGGAGGGGTGCTGGATGTGCGGACTACTCCTGTCGGCCGTCGAGCGGCTCTGGGTGCCCGAAGACCCCGAGGTCAAGACGAACCCGGGCAACCTGTACCTGCGCTATGATGTCGAGAGGTTCACGATTAACTGCCAGACGAAGCATCCTCCCCTGCAGATCTACTGTGCCCAAGGTTAGACGCTCACGCGCTCCAAAGGGCTCGCTGCCGGGTATCTGACTTCCCTTTAGATCAGCCGCAGGCATACAGGTTTATAGGAGGTCCCGAGTTGGCCCTCAGGGCATCGTCGGAAGAGACGTGCCAGTTCGTTGCCGGTTGCCTGGCCGAATGCCTTCAGAAGCACCCCCTGTGTAGGAAAGCAAGTCAGGGTTTGGCTGAAGCGTGGCCGAGGAGGATATTGGAGATAGACCCTTTAAACTCTAGGGTCAAACTGGTGGAATCTGACATCACTATGGACCAGGAGTACGTGGCCCTGAGTTACTGCTGGGGCCCCGTAGAGCCGCCCCTTAAGGCCTCATCTGATACGCTTGAAGCACTAAAAATGGGTGTATCTTTCTCGAAACTCCCAAAGACGCTAGCCGATGCTGTGCGGTTCACGATGAAACTTGGATTGAACCTTATCTGGATCGACTCAATGTGCATAATTCAGAATGACCAGCGCGACTGGGAGAAGGAGGCTTGCAAGATGAGCACTGTGTACCGGCACGCCATGTTCACGCTCATCGCGAGCTGCGCGTCGTCCTGCGTCGAGGGCTTCCTGGACAGGGAAAGGGACGCGTCAGTCTTGCTCGGAAAAGTCGACGTCGGGGGCCGGTGGACCGAGATCCGCGCCAGGAAGGTGTCCAACCTTGGTTATCACCGGCCCCCGAGATACGATCACGGGGGCCAGCACCGTTGCCTCGAGCCGGTGGACACGCGCGGGTGGACGCTGCAGGAGAGGCTGCTCTCGCCTAGGTCCGTGAATTTTACTTCGGATGAAGTTCAGTGGGAATGCCGCACCATGAAGCGATGTGAGTGCAACCAACCACCGTCTGAGCATATGGCGGAGCAGTTTTCGTCGCCGATAGACGAGTGGTTTGTTATTCTGGAGGACTATACGAGTCGCAGAATTACGAACAACGGGGATAGGCTTGTCGCCTTGTCCGGGATATCCAGGGTGATGTCACGGTCACTCCGTGCAAATTATGGAGCGGGCATCTGGTTCACATCCGAGCCTTCGATGCTCACAGTAACAGGGCTACTGTGGGGTAAGATGGAGGGAATCACTCGTCCGTCATTCGCCCCTCAGGAATACCTCGCCCCTACTTTCTCATGGGCATCTATCGTGGGGGAAGTCATCCACATCAACGCTGCCAAGTTCCTCTCCTACTCGTATCTCGCAAAGACACTAGAGGTGAATCCTATCCTGGCTACTTCAGACCCTTTTGGGATGGTCGCCTTTGGCGCACTTAAGATGGAGGGCAGATTGGTGAGGACGAAGATGAGCTGGAAAAGGGGGGAGCCGAGGTGGAAGATCCCGCCCACGGCAGGTCTCACACTCCCCCGAGGGACGTGCAATATTGACGTACCGCTGCAGAGGGTACCGTTGCCCGAGTGCGGATTCACGATCCAGAGACTAAAATCGGCAAACTTAGAGGAGTCGGAGCGCATGATGGAGACCCTCGAGTTTCCCGAGACTGACGTTTTCGTCTTGCCATTGCTCGTCCGCGTAGAGAATGAGTATGTTGGCCAGACAGTAATGGGGCTGATACTTGGACAGTGTCCGACTCTGCAGGGATACCAGCGGTTGGGTTTGACTTCATTCCCCCCAAGTGTTATCGAGCCTTTCGAAAACATAGGTGTTGCGGAGATCTACATATACTAGAAAATCTCGTAGGGATAGAGATATTACCTTTCCGTGAGATGGGAATGATAGTTCTAAGAGGATCTGTGGCTATGGCCTAAGAGGCTATGAACTATGTTCCCTTCCTGTCAGTTCCTGGCTAGCCTGGGATTCAGATATTGCGGCGCATTTTAAGATGGAAAGCACATGAGCACGGGGTGGATAATCTGCTGCACTCGGTATCGAGGGTCCGAATCCTTGGAAATTCCGCTTACCCCTCCTGACACGCATGATCATATTTGTTATTAAGTGCATACGGTAAGCCATGGGCCGGGGGGGGAACGTCGAATGGTATCCAATTGCCAGTATATCCAAGACCTACATGTACAAACTCCCTGTCCGAACCCCTGCGCTATGCCAGACCTAATCCTTCTTGATAAGACTATCGAACAGAGCCTTCATCTTCAGTCCGCTCTTCTTGGGGTACCGCTTCTGGTTATCATTATAATCCACGTAGGTAGAGCCGAAACGCGTCTCATAGCCCTCAGCCCACTCGAAGTTGTCCATCAGGGACCACGCCATGTACCCCTTGACGTTGCACCCGTCCTCGGTCACCGCCTGCGCCAGAGCGTTAACGTAGCCGTTGTAATAGTCGCAGCGGAATTGATCGTTGAGGATATCGTCTTTAGGGAGGTCGTTCTCGCCCTTGATGCTCGTGCCGTTCTCGGTCACGTATATGGGAGGATAGCCGTAGCGCTTGCTGAGCCAGTGGATTAGCTTGCGGAAACCTTGCGGGTTCGGGCGCAGCCAGAATGACTGGGTCTCGGGACCGATGCATTCGCCGTGCTTGTTGTAAGCATGCGTTGTTAAGTCACCGAGGAAGTCTTCCGGCGCTGGGTTGCCGTCGCCATGCTTCACGTAGTCCGCCGTGTAGTGGTTCATGCCGTAGAAATCGTTGGAGCCCTTGACGAGAGCCAACTCCTCCGGCGTGAACTTGGGCAGACGGTCGCCGAGCTGCTTCAGCATAGAATCGGGATATTTGCCGAAGTAGATGGGGTCGGCGAACCATGAGATGGCAAACTCGATCTTGCGGTCAGCGGCCTCCACGTCTCGGGGGTCCTCGGGGTCCCAAGGATACGTGTAGTCTCCGTTGAGGGTAATGCCAATCTCGCCCTTGTCTTTGGGCTTGAATTCCTCGCGGTAGACTTTCACGGCCCTGCCGTGAGCAACGAGCAGATTATGGCCAACAATCCAAGGCTCCCGGCTCGAATCGCCAACGGGAGACTTCTTCCGGTCAGAAGTGTGGCCTGGGGCGAAGTAGCCGGTGCTGTAACCGAGAATGGAGCTGCACCAGGGCTCGTTGAAGGTGATCCACTTCTTGCACTTGGGGATCGCCTTGAAGATGACGCGAGCGTAGTTCTCGAAGTCCAGAGGGAATTCCTCCCTGTTCAGTAAGCCTCCGTATCGCTTGTCGAGCTCATCGGGAAGATCCCAATGGTACAGCGTGATCAGGGGCTCAATTCCAGCCTCAATGAGGTCATCAACGAACTTGACGTAGTGATCAATACCAGCCTGGTTGATCGGGTCATTGCGGCCACCTTTAGGGATGATGCGGGACCACGAGATGGAGAACCGGTAGGAAGGGGCACCGAGCTTCTTCAAGAGAGCGATGTCTTCGGCAGTTCGGTTGTACGAATCGCAAGCAACCGATCCGTCAGCGCCGCCAGCAATCTTGCTCTCTTGAGCACAAAACGTGTCCCAAATAGAGGGGCCGCGGCCATCTTTGTCAACGGCGCCTTCGATCTGATAGCTAACCGGAGGGGAGAATGCAGGTCAGCCTCGGAACCTTTCATCCGATTTATAAAAGGGGATTCTCCCCCGAAGCCGCCGGAAACTACAAGAAAGGGACTTACGAAGCCGTGGCGAAGCCCCAGAGGAAGTCAGAAGGCAACGACATGTTGGAGCTTTACAAAATATAAATTCAACCGACAACAAGGGGGTATCTAGCCTATACGGAGCGTAATGAAAACCCGCTCGATCTCGCCTGGAAAAAAGGATATATGTGTACGAATTCTCGCCAAGGCCGCAGGCGATCTGCTGGCTAGATCGTACAGGAAGAGATGCAGAGTAGGATGAGGGCGGCACAGTGCCCTCATCTGGACGAGGTCCCGGGGCCTGGGTGTTCTTATATCCATCATCACGGGGTCCTCTCCTGGAGCTTCGTATGAGATTAACGAGCTAGGGATTTCCCGATTCTCCCATATCGGACCGTGACGGCCGAGAAGAACAGGCTTGTAGGATGCTAATATTCCCCAACCCATTCATGGTGAGGCAACGGACCCCTCCCGCGGGGTAATTTGGAGGTGGGCAGGAGTAGTTAGTAGCGTAGATGGATACTATACTTATCGGGTAACACTGCAGGGGCAAATCGTTTAAGCATGGGCGCGCCTCTAATATTCTCCGTGCCGGCAACTTGATCGATGCCAGCGACGGCCCGCGTCTCCGAACATGTGGTTTTTCATGCGCCAAGGAACGTGAAAACTTTGGGGAAATTTCGATTGGAGAAGAACGACGAAAACCTGGAAGTGACACTGGGACGATTACCCGCACGCGAGGTCCCTGGTTTCCGGATTGCATCGGACTGGACACCGCTAGTCCTCCTTTAGCTAGGCAGATACGTTGCATTTGCGGCGCAAAAGAGGTTGCATTAGGCCAGGAAGCGTGTGGCATGGACGCAGCTTGGACTTTGGGGGTCCTGCTGAGCCTCCAAGGACAGAGGTACGTATGATAAGCATTGCCTTCCAGCCGAAGACTGTGATGGGGTATCGCATGCATTGCGGGAGTGCGGGAGTTCGGGTCTTCTCCTATAGGTTGTGCGTCCATGAACCCGCATGACACGCTCTACCGGCTGCTCAAGATTCGATGCCTCCAGTTTACGTAGCTAGGTTCAAGGTTGTTTCGTGCCTACGAAGTTACATGTAGCGGCCGGCAATTTCGATACTTCAACGGCCCCAACTCGCGGATTTCCGCTCGGATGCGCGGTCCAAAACCCAACGGCTACCTTCATAAGCTCACCGAAAATTGATCGGTAATGTAACTAACTCATGGCTCGCGGATTGACTAGTGCGTAGTATTACATGAAGTAAGGCGACTGCTGCAGATTAGAAATGGCGCAACGGCGCAGGTTGAAGATGGTTCCTCTGGCGAACCGCAGACAGTGTTACCTCGGAAACCGCCTCACCTCGACATTACCGGCAGGCATCCTAAAGGCCAGGGAGGATGCAGATGCACGGCTCGACGGTCCTCCCGAGGCGTAAGGTCCGAGAACATCTAAGTAGCGTTACCTTGGTCCCCTGTTTCCATCTCCCCACGTTTCCTTTTGCCAGTGTTCGCCTCTTCATCATCGTCGGCTGTCCACTCTGTAACCTCCCACTCGACGCGGATCCTGCCATCTTGACTTTCTCGAGCGCCTCTAGTTGTCTGTAAGTTGCCTAGACGGCTGCCCGATATCAGGCTCTCGAACCATGGAATGCTGGTGATGTCGCGTCCAATCAGTTGCGAGCCAGTGTTGGCGGTAGGAGCTGCCACGATATCCATGATGTCGTCTTCAAGGCCTCCAGGGATGAGACCTATCTCGTCGAGGCCATGCAGATCTTCTGTCAAAAGGCTACCGAGCGTCAATTGGATATAATCAGCCTCGCTCCTCGGTCTCTCAGACCAGTAAGAGATCGGTGTGCCACAAAAGCCACAGAAGTGTCTCAAGGTATGTTGTTCAGCAGGAGGGGAATAGACGCGTCGGATAGTTGAGCGTGACTCGTCGGGAAAGAAGGCAAAGGTTCGACTATGATACCAGGATAGCGGGACACGAAGGAAGGCGGAAAGAGGTGCTGCTGAAGAGATCCCTGGATCACGCTCGTCGTTAGCCTGTCCGCCGAATCTAATGGTCTTCAGCCACCAGGGAGTGGGCGTCGGGGCCTCAAGTCCCATCTTTATGTTAAGCAGTCATCCGCGCCCGTGTCCATGTACAGGATGCACTCACTCTGACGAAAGCCTGAATCGAAGATGACCTGAGCTGCTCCAGAGGCGTCCTGGGGGATCTGAACGACGTACTGGTTTCTGCCGCAATGACAGGAGCCCCGCAGACAATCGATCGAGGTCATCTTTGACTACTTAGGTATGATGCGCTTTGCTGTGCTGTATAATGCTGCCGTTTGTCTCCCTAGCGCGTACGTATGTGTGATGTCGAGAAGAATGGTCGCCGACTGTTTGAATGCTCCGCGATTCTAAGCCTGGCAGAGTGAGCGAAGTAGGAACTACGATTGCAAATTTGTATATATCGGATCGGGAAGTGGAAAAGGTATCTCGAAGCTTCGTTGTCTGGGCACTTCTTTTTTGGCAGCGAAACGGCGATCAATTACAGATTCATATGACATGATCTGACGTATGTATGCCCCTTCTTTTAAATGCCCTGGTAATATACCTAGTTGCTATATGCACCTAGGTCTAAGCACTACGCTAGGAAAAGTGGGAGGGGGCCCAGCTGGCGGGGTCTTCTCCCGCCTATTAAGCCTGCCCATACCCCAAATCACAGTGAGTTGGCCACAAATTTGACCAATTACAGGGAAAGGGTTCTATTCCTCTTGATGTACATATTACTTCACTTCAAATGTCTTTGCCCGAAACTGCTTCATTTGGGAGCCAATCAACACTTTTGTGCGTAAACGTCGGTTGTTTTACGTGAGCCATAGCGTGGCGTGGAACTAATCGTGAAGCCGCTTCGGTGATAAGGGGAAATATTTTGTTGGCGATACAAATCGGCCATCCAACCCCTTGCGCGGTCATGCTTTCTATTTAATTTCG
Organism: Monosporascus sp. 5C6A; assembly: GCA_004155035.1. Classification (NCBI taxonomy): domain Eukaryota; kingdom Fungi; phylum Ascomycota; class Sordariomycetes; order Xylariales; genus Monosporascus; species Monosporascus sp. 5C6A. The sequence continues at coordinate 86,773 of QJOB01000069.1, read as the reverse complement.
TCGTTGTCCTCTAGTTACTCGATCTCTTAACTCTACCCTGGCCTTCGTCGGGCTCTGTAGGTTCTGTGTCTGTCGCGCTTTTGGTGACCTTTTCCAGCCAATGCTTGAAGAATATGGTGAAGAACTGGGCGAGGAACACCTGTTCCACGGTGTATAGCAAGACGGGAACCTGGATTGAGGATATAGTAAAATTGTCCAGTTGAGACCACATCGAGGCGACCAATGGTATCCCAAGGCTAGTGGTCTTTGCGGCACCGCAGAAGCAAACAGCTACGACCTGGGCTGGATCCATTCTCCTGACCATTATAGCACGCCTCAGCGTCGCGGGGAGACGTGATCCGGCCTTGGAATCAGCAATAAGAGGATTCAGGACTCTAATTAGGAGATTCGGCGGATACGCTATGTAATAGCAAATCACCGTGAACAGAACATACTCTGCGACGTTCATCAACACGTTGAAGATGACGGATGAGTTCGGTAGTGAATATATTGCCCCTGTCTCGAACGCCCCCGAAAAGGTCGACCTAAGAGCTATCAGCTTTCATTCCGCGATTATATCCGGAGAAAACCAAACTAGACCAACATACCAAACTATCGCAGCGAGCAATGCCGAACAGAGCTGGGAGAGGTATAATGTTTTCAGGAGTCAGGTGACCTGCTGCGGCCAAACCCATCGAAATACTTGACCGACAGCAAGCGGGAGTAACACACTCAGGCCTAACTGTTTCATAACCGCTGCATACATAGGACCTAGGTTAGTCGGCGGTGCAGGTCTCAGTGACTCAAATTCCGGATCACGTGGTAGATAGCCATAAGTCAGCCAAGGGGCCAGGATGGCGCCGGTGACATTACCGATGACGACCTCGATTATAGCGGCGGCTTCATCGCCGCCCGAGTTTCTCGTCATAACCTGATTATTTTAAGCGCTAAATCGCAAAAGGATCCTTTTCATTACGCACCACGTTCGATGCAATAGTTGTGGGAATACAACTAGCGACAATCATCCCGATGAGAATACTAGTCTCGATGACCCCGGAGCTTACCCCCCCTAACGCTATTACGATGCGGACTATGACTGATAGACTTTTAGCTTGAGCTCCTTGAGCCAGGGGGTGTAACTCAAAAATACGGACTCAGCTGGATGGTGGGAATGAGAACGAGGTTGATGCCCTGAACGACAATATGCAAGCGCCAGTTCCCTACATGCTCTCTCAGTTTCTCGGGGGAAAGCTGTATTGCATTTATCAGGAATATCAAAGCGACTGCGCCGTACAAGATGGAGTACTCTGATCTGATCATACCTCCTTTCGCTGCAACGTCTTCGAAGCGTCAGCATGTCTTAGTCATCGGCAACGATGGGAGTAAGTAGTTCCACTCACGAGGGAAGAGGTACGCCATCAGAGTGGCGAAACCGAAGCCGAATATCAGCCAATTAGCCAGACAGAAGTTTGCGAGGCTCCTAACGACCTGGATCGCCTTGGAAAGCTTCTTGGGCCCCGGACCCTCATCGTAGTTCGCAGACTCCTTCATCTTCCACCGTCTTAACGTCCGTCCGGTATCATAGTCAGCCGGACCAACTCAGGGCTCCGGTAATGCATGGGAAGAATGCCGTCGCTGCTACGAAATAGTTTGGCAATTGGCCGTCAGGTTGTCAAAGCCGGAGAGAACGGCGCTGAAAAAGGAGCGCCAGTCACTGGTATTATAAAGACGAGGTCCGAGACCGTCAAAGGCCGCTCAAAACCCGGTCAGCTTATTCCCGCGATCCACCTCTGCAACCGACTTCGGTATAGTGTGAGCCGGCGGTCACATTCGACTTACCGTATCAAGATCGGCCGCACCTATGATGAGTACAGCGCTTCTGTTGAGAAATTACTTTCTCGGGTAGGGTTATTCAAGGCGTCAGGAGGTTACTCTGCTTGTGACGAAGGTATCCATCAGCAAACGTATTGTCTCCCTGGCCTAGGTACTTAGACTTACAATAGGTGCATTGCAGTCTTGGGCTGTTGCTTCTAAGCAGAATCACTGGATGATTGTAGTAATCCGGTCATAGGTCTGGTTTATTTAATCCCTACACGTCGAACGCATACCTCCTCGCTTCAACGGACTAGTCTCTTTGATTCCCTTTGCGGAAACCCCCATTTCCTTTTGGTTATAGTTGTAGAGTGACAGTACCACTAGATGATGGACCATGGAATCATAGATAAGCTGTTTACAAGCCGCGGCATCAAGTGGCTTGAAGATTCCGTTGTGAATTGGCGAATGGGATTGGCCCCTAGCATAGTAAACTCCGTAGATGTAATCTGAATAGTGTTTGGAGACCTGGAACACCGCAGGAGGTTTCAACGAAGTATTCCATGCAAAATCCTCTTTCATAGGTAACTGGCGAGAACACGACGTGTTCAGTGACTTTGGTTGGAACTTCTAGCTGCCAGCAACCTGATGAGTGGAACCTTGGTAGATCGGGGTCATGGACGCCAACACATTCGGAGGTCCGAGGCTGCTTGATAGAAAACAACGAACATGGCTCGCCGAAACAGTATCTTGTTGGGTGATGATTGACACCTGGCACATCATTTGGAAGGAGCCTGCCATTGAGGAGCAGTGGATGGAGTTTAGTTTATATTGACAAGCTGCTTCGAGCACGCACTCATCCTTATCTCCTGCGCTATCCAGGGCCCTGGAGCCTTTGGCAAACTATCATCAATTTCCACTGGGGATGAATGGGTAGAGGTGATATGTAGCCTAGATTTGGGTTTTGGTTGACTGTCATTTAGCCGGTTTGGTAGCTGTTGAACTGCCCTTTGACCCGCCTGGGATTTTCAAGGACGCGATATTTTCCTCGATGACGGCGATCTCGGCGTCTAGTCGAAGTATCTTCTCCTCCAACATTTCCACGTACTCCTTATCCGAAAGTGATCTCATTGGGCTCCATTTCGAGTCGAGCCAACTGGTCTTGGTTTTGGGCTCTTTTAGCTCATTGTTCTTGGCCCGCTGTGAAACAAAGGAGCTACCAGCACCAAGCATGGAGAAGAATAGAATTCCAGGTAAGATGTTCTTCGGTCCTCCTAGAAATCCGGTCAGCTTTTTGGAAAACCTAAGAGCAGTGTCATAGGTGTCGTACGGAACATGCCCCCGACCATGCCGGATACGCCACCAGCGATACCGCTCGCTTTGACGTGGTCAGACTTGCTGAGGTTCTCTTCACCACCCCATGCGTGCCAGAGAAGACTTTTTGAAGCTACAGTCCGGCATTAATAGGCTAGCAGTCACGACATAGACAGAGTGCCTACCGGTATAAGTTGAGCCTAGAGAGAACCATTGAAGACCAGCCACTAATGCGAAAAGCGCAGGCGGAGCTCCCCGGATGATGCCAGATCCTGCTCCAAAAACTGTGCCAATGGTGCCTAAGTCTAGTTAGTCACAGGTCTGTGTTCCTGTCAGGGGCAGGCTTCGGTTACCAGTGACTGCGCCTGCTTGAAGCGACTTTGCCCCTATCTCTAGCAACTCAGCGGTAGAGGGCATTTCATCATTATGAGTTCCAGCTGTTCTTGAGGAAGCAGGATTTGCATTTTCTGAAGTGGCATCTGCCGACGGCCGTTGATTCGAAGGCTGACGCGAAGAGGCCATAATGACTAGTTAATGCGCAAAAGTCTTAAATAATTTCATAAAGGCTTTGTAAGCTCTGGGCAGCGACTACGTAGTCGCTATACCCAGGATACAAGGATCAAGAGGCTTCTTGTCGTGTCCTTTGGCAAGAGCGATGGCTCGGCGTAGAGAAAGGACGGCACAATGAAATGGATGATATTTGGAAGCCGTTCCATGGGGCATCGTAGGATTACGATTGCGCACCAATCATCAGGGAACGCGTTGTCATCTGATGAGTGTCCCCCATCCAGGAACGATCTTGAACCACAATAGAGATAGGATGCGCTGTTCTGATGAAAAGATGGCAGTTCACATATGGCAGTTTGGTCCGGCTGTTAGACACCTGAAATTTAGTGAATAATTAATTGTATGTATAATTTTTCACACGGTTTTAACAAGAATGCCTTGCCAGGCTGTTTCATCAGTATCCGTAATAGGCCATCCGAGTATCAACGTAGGACAGCTATTCCGTTCAGAGCTTAGTGAATACACTTTAAAGTTTTAAGTTAAATATACTTGTGTACCATTTTGAACTCGGAAAAATACTTGGCTCACAGCCTTCCCCCCCTCCTAAACCCCCCCGGCCACACTAAAGTCAGAAAAGGATTTCATTCGATAGCCCCAAGGACACCTGCCCGTCTAGCGAAAAGAGAACGCGGAGGCGAACCATAAATTTTATCACCTTTTTCTTGATTCTGATTCTGGTCCTAGGACGAGGGAGACTCTCATCGGAATCTAGCCCAGAGCCCATATGGACTCAGCATTAGCCCGTACCCTGGGCTAACTTCTAAGTACGAAGTACCTACCCTCCTACCTAGGGTAGGTATTCGTACGCCTCCCCGCCTACCTACTTACATACTACCTCTATTTGCATATCTACACAAGCAACATTTGGGCCCTAGTCCTAAATTTACAGCTTTGTGCAATTCCCTCCCACCCTTTTCGCCGATTTCAACATTCCTACCAGTCCCGCTTTCCACTTGGACTAGAGAATATCCATAAATTTCTCCCCCCTACACAAAAACACCAAACTTCATACGGATACAGAATTGCCGACGAAGCCCTAACTTCTTCGGCCATTCTTCAATCTTTGAATACGCGCGGCGGCCTGTAGATCGTTGCGCGTTGCTCACGAACCGCAATCATGGGTATGTTAACGTCACCCCTCTGGCGCCATCTTATAGAGAACCACAATGTGATCCTTCTCTGCTTATCTGCATCTGGACGTATTTGCCTTTGCTAACATGAATTGTCCACAGCGCCCAAGAAGAAAGAACAGAAGACGATGTCCCTCGGGGCCTTCCTGTCTGAAGAGAGTCAGTCATCCCACTCGGCGCTCCTGTCGCCGTTGCCACCTGCCTAGCCGGCGATGGACGTCACCGCACCGTAACTCTTGCACAGCGGAATAAAGACTGACTTAAAACGATATAGAATATGGTGGGTCGTGGGCTGATGAAGTCGAGGAGTCATTTGGTATGTCCTGCGTTGTCCCTATTGACGGTATAGCGCCAATTATATTAACATGAACCTACAGGATCTCAGCCTCTGCCTCCATCCACTACCGAGCGACGGGGTGGCTATTCGAGCTATGGAGGCTTTTCAAACGATCGAAGTACGTCTTTTAATCCATCTCATTTGCTGCTTTTGGCCATCCAAGGCCTCATGTTTTGCCGTTGACTGACTTGAGAATAGACTATGCTCCTCGCGACTCGTTCCCGACTCAACTCCCTACTAAACCCCCCTACACCGCTCATTTGGGCAACCTCTCCTACGATGCTACCCAGGAGGCAATCACAGAATTCTTTGAAGGCTGCGATATAACAAGCGTCCGAATCATCGAGGACAGGATTGAGCAACGGCCTAAAGGATTTGCCTATGCCGAGTTTGCTAACGTTGAAGGCTTGAAGCAAGCTTTGACCCTCGACGGGACTAGCTTCCAGGGCCGTACCATCCGGGTCAAAATTGCTGATCCTCGTAAGTTCTTGCTCGTAACGAACGAATCTCCACGCATAATAACAAGCTTCTAGCCAAGGAACGCGATGATCGAGGCGATACCGCCCGCAACCTCTCAAGCTGGGAACGGAAGGGTCCCCTCGCAGATCTTCCGTCTCGCACTAATGATCGCCGCGCCGACTTCGGTGAGCGCCGTGCTCCCGGTTTCCGAGATGCGCCCCCCGAGGATGGCAAGACCCGCGATTTCGGCAACTGGGAACGCAAAGGTCCGCTTTCCCCGCTTCCTCAACCTGAACGCCCGGAGGGTGTGCGAGACAGCAGCCGGCCCCGATCAAACGACGCCGGCCGGAGTGATTCATTGAGAAAGGACCGACGGGCAAGCCCTGCCACCTGGGGTGAGGGTCGACAGGAAGGATCTCGTCCTCCCAAAGAGTTCAGAGAGCGGCCTGAACGGTCTGAGCGGCCTGAGCGGCCTGAGCGGCCTGAGCGAGCTCCTACTGCTGCTGAACTTGACAGCTCGTGGCGCAACAATATGAGACCAGACCGCTCTGTCAAATCCCCTGGACAGTCCCGCGATAGCAGCCAGACGCCTGCCTCACCCGGCGTTGCTCCATCTCAAGGACCGACCGGCTCTTCCCGACCCAAGCTCCTCCTCCAGAAACGCACTGTTTCAGAGAGTCCCGATGTGCTCTCACCCCCTCTACCCTCTGCGGGCGGCTCGAAGCCAAGCCCGTTCGGTGCTGCCCGCCCTGCTGATACGGCTGCTAAAGAACGAGAGATCGCCGAGAAGAGAGAGCAGATGCTAAGGGAGAAGAGGGAGGCTGAGGAAAGGGCCAAGGAGGAACGACGTCTTGCAAAGGAGACGGCCGCGAAAGAGGCCGCTGCGAAGGAGGCCGCTGAGAAGGAGGCTGCTGCGAAGGAGGCTGCTGCGAAGGAGGCGGCCGCGAAGGAGGCGGCCACAAAGGAGGCTGCAGAGAAGGCGGCAGCTGAAGTTGCTGAGACGAAGGCCGAGCCTACCGAGGAGAAGGTAGATGTTCCGGCCGACCCCAAGGAAACCAAGGAACCCGCGGGCGCACAGAATGGAGTTGCAGGAGAGCAGAAGATACCCACTAGGCCGAGAGAGAACCCCCAGAATCCGAAATCGAGAGCGGTGGAGAGTGGTAACTGGAGAACGGCACCGGGAGAGCAGCGCCCAGCACGTGGAGGCTATCAGAATGCCCCGCGCGGTGCCCGTGGTGATGCTCGAGGACGCGGTGGCGCCCCGCGAGGACCGAGGAACTTTGAGGGAAGACCTCCCCGTACCAATGGTTCCCCCGCCTCCGCCTCCGCCCAGCAACCCTCACAACCCGCATCGCCGGCTCCCTTTGCCGAAGCAGAGGCGGCGCCGGCACAGGATCCCGATGGCTGGACCACCGTTCCAGCGAAGGGTCGTCGCAACCAGGGCGCTCGCGTATAGGCAGCATCTCAACGTTTGTATGATACCAATCTTCCCTACTAAGGCTCTGCAAAATGATGAACTTGTCGGCACGGCATAATTCCTGGACTGAAAATACGAATCCTCTCTCTGATCTCGTGCATCTTTTTGGGTGATAAGAACACTGGGCTCACCACCTATATTATGCATGTCCTACCTTTCCAGTTACTCGTCTCCGACGCCCTCATGCCTTGGGATCTGTCGGCTTCCTGATGTGTTTCCTCCAGCGTCTCCCAAGTGCATTCCGGCCAGCTGGATGCTAGCCATCCTATCGGACGTAGCCCCATGGTTCGTCTAGTTGAAGAAGTCAAGCCACTCTGCCTTGTCTGTACTTCATCCCTTGTTTCCCTCGATCGATGTCCTTGATCGGGCACTGCGGTTTCCTGCTGCGTGGTGTAATGCGTCTCTCTTTCCATTACAACGAGAGAGTAAGAAAAAAAAAGGAGGGTCTCGGATCAAAAAGTTTTCAAGGCGTTCGGCGGTTCGTCTGGACTTCCTCTCGTCTGGTTCTCTTGTACTCATTGTGTTTGGGGAAGGGTGACATCGATGGGGCCTATCATCTATCATGTGCGCATGCATCCTGCTGTTTTCTGTGATGACGACTTTGACGACTTACGAACGTTCCCGGAACACGATTAAGCTGGTCTGGTTCCGGCTATGTAGTCAGTTGGTCAATAGAATCCCCGCAGCATATAGACATAGGGGAAAACAGGAATGCGAAGATCTCATGAGAAAACTCTTGCTTCCATACGATTGTGACTCTGATTATTATTTACTCGACCTCGTGCTTCAGAAATGCCTTCCAATAATAAAACCCTGGTTGTTGTCATCACCGACCCCTAAAACCAACGCGACTGTCGATGCTCGCATCTAGCTATTTCTTGAACACCTGCGCGCCTAACCGCTCGATCTCCCTCCCTTCCACAGTAGTCTTACCCGCGGCCTCAAGCAGGTGCGTCCACGCATCGGCGTCGCGGGCCTTGACGGCCTCCTCGGCCGCCTTGACGCGCATGCCGCACTTCTCGTACATCTTGATAGCTTCCCCAGGCTCCAGGTTCGTGCACTTGGGGATGAAGGTCGCCGCGAGGCGCTGGTTGCCCGCCTGTAGGGTCTGGGTGAAGAAGGGCTGGGGTATGGGCAGGCAGGGTCAGTCTGGATTTTCTGATACGGAGTAGAAGGGGGAGTTGCTTACCTCCCAGCCGATGGGGCTCTTCCTGCTCTTGGCTATCTCCTCGATCTCGTTCCAGTCCCGCTTGGCGACGAGGGCTCTCAGGCTATCGGATAAACACTCGTCAGCTGCTCGCACGTATACGGAAAAAGAGAGAGATATAAACATCGACGGGTCGGAATGCTCACCGGATCCACCAGACGACCTTCTCGGGGATCTTGAACTCGCTCTGGATCTTCTTGGCCTTGTTGTGGTAGCCGAGCCTGATGAGCTTGAACAGCGTCTCGTTGACGCTGAGGCCGGTGAACGAGTCGGTGAGATCGCGGTCGAGCGCCTCCTGCATCCGCAGCAGCGTCGCCGCGTCTTTGAGGGCCGCCACCTCGAAGCCGTGCTCGCGCGAGTCGGACAGCAGCTTCGCGGCGAGCGCGAGCTTGTCCCCGGCCGTCCGCGCGTCCGGCTGGTGCAGCGCCTCCCGTATGAACACGCCCGCGCCGTCGACGCGGCGGTCGTCCTGGTAGTAGAGGTCTTTCAGGAGGGCGTTGTCGCCCTCCCGGGCTGCTGACGACTCGAAGAGAGCCGTTGCTGCCGGTCGCGCGTTGATAACCCGGAAGAAGGCGGCGAGTGGCAGCTTCTTCTTCAACTGGAGTAGGACGAATAATATCAGATCAGAATCGCCGCTCTCTATGGCCTTGTCCAGCGCGATCTCGTCTTCCTCCATACTAAGAAGGAGAGGTACTTGTCGCCCCGCCCGAGGTTCGTGATTCAGCAGCTCGGTGGCTAGACGTCCACGACCCTCGTCGTAAGCAGCGCGGGCGATTGCTTCGAAGGAAATGCCCGGCTTGCCAGCCAGCCTCTCCACGACCATTTGACATATCGTATCATCATCCTCCGCACCAATGCGGACTTTTGCAGATGCCCAGTGGACATAGATGCGGTCTGTTGATAGACGCAGGTACCCAGCGATCCGGAGTGCTAGCAGGTATTCGTGACGATTGATGAGCCGTCCTATAAGTCCCTCCGGTGTCAAGCGCTGGTATTGCTCATAGGAAAGGGGTAAACCGATCTCGTAGAAGCGAACGGCATTGAGGACTCGCAAAGTCTCACACATGTCCACGAAGTCGTCGCTGTTGTAGATGTCTAATACCGACTTGCCGAATGACGCCGCCTTCAGAAGCTGTTTCTGCCAATGAATGTTGAACTCATGCCCTGCTGCAGCGACACAGGTGTCGACGGCTTCGACAAGGTTGGGTCGGATAAGTTGGATATTATCGTCAGCTTTAGGAGACTGATTCTCAAGCTGTTCGACCGCGTCCAGAAGCACCGAAGCCGGTGATTCTGTACCATAACGGAACACCTCGTCGGTAACATTTGGCACTTTCTGAAGAAAGTCGCAGACCTCATTGGTAAGTAGACGCACACCGTCATGATCTTGCGCCGGTTAGCTCTGCACATAGCCTAATAACACATTGACTCTTACCAGGAATGACGTGGACCCGTCCTTCATAGACATAACTTGCTCCCGCATTATTCGGGCCGACGAGGTTCACTTCGTCTTGCCAGGCAATGACAACAGCATCATTACCACACCATTGAAAATATGTGGGTGTGATCTGGGATTTGGAGTTATGTTCGCTCAGTCTGCTCTGAAAGTCTGCCGTGATGACATGGGCTTTGCCGTCTACCGCGTAGAGCGCCGCGAACTTTCCGTTCGGAGACACGCTAATGTGAGAGAAAGGGCCTATGTCAAGAAAGCGATCCTCGCAATCGGTAGCGTCTACAACGTAGATGGTCTTACCGATGCTCAGTAACACCTCGACTGTCAGCGAGAGGGTGAAGCTAGGGGGTATAATCGCCCACGCGTGAACTTCCCCTTCAGGCGGTATGGCCAGCGCCTTTGGGCGCGGCTCATCGTACGATGAGACGGTTATGAGCGAATTGTTGGTGAGCAGGGCGACCATCCCATGGTCGTAGAACCGACACGATTGGACGCCAAACTCTTCGGCCTCGCGGCCGAGAGAAAACTGGGTGAAGTCCCCCTGTAAGCCATAGTAGCATCGAACAGTCCCGTCATACCCCACTACGAGAAGCTTCTCATCTTCGGACCAACCAAGGCCCTTGATCGAGCCCTTATCCCAAGCGATACTCTTCAGGAGCTTGCCGGCACAGCTATATATGTCAATGCTGGGCTTCGAGGATTGGGAGGCCCGATAAGATACGATCTTGGTCTCATCCCGGTAAATGGCTGCTATGAAGTCAGTGGAAGGTGTTTAGGGAATGTGACAGTTAGGAAGCTAGGAGGATCAAAACAGGATGCTGGTATGTCACTGTATATCAAAGCGCTCTGGGGCAAAGATTTGTTGATATGTGCTATGGCAAGTTATGCCTGCAATGCCTGCATCCAATGCAGGTCAGGTGACGAGGAGTTCGAGGCGGCTACTTCATATAATGCGCACAACCGCTTGAAACAATCACTATTGTTGTGATTAAGACAAAAGGAACCCGGCTTACCTATGGCGCCTCCATAGGGAGCTCCGGCTACGATGTAGTTGTCCAAGTCCAGATCCTGGTCGAATATCGCGGTATAGAGCTGGGTCTTCCGGTAGAATCTATCTCCAACCTTCTCCCACCCCGCCGTTGGGTGAGTTGCTGCTTCCATCCTCGCTCATTTTCTTATATTGATCCCATCATCCAGTTCGTAGATGTCAGGATGGCACTGAATTTCCCGTCCGGAATAATAAAGACTGTAGTTAAAGTTAAGGGTCGTTGAGCTTGGGAGCCTCTCGTCGGGTAGTTAATGAGCAAGTGTCCGGATAAAGCTCGGTGATTATGTAATGCTACTTTTGACCGCCGTCTTGGTCACCCGTCTCCCAACCTTCGTTACCCGTTGCAGCTTGCAGCATTCCGAAACACGCGACCTTGTTCCTTCATCATTACTAAAATTAAGGAAATGGGCAGAAGTCGTTACACTGTCTGCTAGTTATGGGTTAAATCTGCGACTGAGATATATTCAGCTCGTCGTGCCTGGACCCAGCCTCTATTGCACATGTACCTACTTCATAAAAAGCAGTGATGCTCTTCAGATGCTACGCCAATACCGAGGAGGTACTCGCCTAGGCCCGTCCATACGAATAAGCGAGCTCGTAGCGAACGTGCCTCCAGGTTGATCAGTAGTGAAGATTTTCAGGTCTGCGAGAACGCAGCACCGCCATTGGCTCGTTATTGAGCTGAGCATACATCGTTCTATGGTTCTTCAGTTGCGACGTGGTGTATCGTATAGACTTCATACGAGGGGGTGGCTTTCTTGGGCTTGAGTGACGTCCACTACGATATCGTCTTCTGCGTCCTCGTATCCTTTGGCGCCTGGGTCTTGTCGAAAGTGGGTGCTGATGTTACTGCAGTAGTACGGTTGACAGGAGTAGGAGGTTCTGAGTATATATAATTCGTACATACCATCTTCTTGAGGAGCATAAGACAGAAGTTATCAACGATCAACCGGTCTAATGCCCAGTCCAGCTTGCCTGCCTAGTAAACTCATCTGCAACTGATCAACAATGCGCATGAACAGCAGTATCGTCTCCGCCCTGGCTCTCATGCTATCGCCAGTCGCTACTTCTTGTCTTCGCGGCATCACCACGACAGTCACTGGGCATTTATAGAGAGGTGAACTTGGGATCACCATAAACTACGAAACAGGTAGGACAAGTCAACATTATCGCCCTAGCACCACTACCGTCACCGAGACGGCAATACACCGAACCAAGATTGGGTGTACAAGGCCTCCAATGATGGGTCGAGACATCCTGGGGCCTCCTTCCGGGAGCTCCTGAGCCGACCAAAATGATAGCGGAGCGTATGAGATCCAAGCGGACGTGCGCACGCGGCCCACGGATGGTCACGGAGCCGTTCCCGCCCCCGACCTCCAGTTCCAAGGCGTCGACCTCCACGACGCTGAGTCAACCGCCCATCACCTGCACGCCTCCCGCCGCTATCACCACGACTGTGCAGGAGACCTCTACCGTGACTACGACAGAGACCGTCTACCCGTGCGCGGACCCAGTGAACTACAAGGGGCCCACGATAAGTCTCCCAACTCAGCTCCCGGAAAGGGGTCAAAGACCGCCGCGTTCCCGCATCTGCATTCGAAGGTCAAAAAGTTACTGACCGCGACAACCAGTACGGCGACGCCTCCACGACCGCGGACCTGGGCCTCGAGAACTCCCTCCACAACCTGAGCTCGCCGCGGGTGTCCTCACCGCGGACCTGTTGCGAGACGTGCCGCTTCGGCGTAGAGAACTGTGTGCGGGCCTACTGGTTCTCGAACCAGGGCTGCGTCGTTGGCTGGGCCACCAAGTGGCCGGCTCGTGCCCGGTCGGCACCTTCGAGGGGCTCACCTACGGCCCCGACGTCAGACCAGCCTGCGGGTCGACGGGGAACATTGCCAGGCCCTACGATCAGTCATATACTAACTCCTAGGGGAATGGATGTTGGCGGAAGTTCGTCGTTCTCCGATGAGAAAAGAGCGCTGTTGAAGGTGCTCGGTTGATAGGAGCGACCGGCCGGCTAGGAAGGTGCATGTTGGGGCTGGACACGCTCTTCGGAATGGATAAACCGCGTTACAGGGGCGGTAGACCAATATCCAGAGTAAGCTACGGCGTGATACAGCCAGTGTGGCAATATATTGCAGGAACTTATTCATTCAATAATAGCCGAACCGGAAAACCTGCTTTGGAAAACAAGATCATGTCCCTTACAGGAAGGAGTGGTAACATTGGGTAAGCCCCCGAAAACTAAGATACGCAGTGCACGATTTGTGTAACAAGGCTCCGCGACTATTCTCGTGATTCTAGACAGGGTTAAACTGAAGCTTGGAAGAGTGTTGCAACGAGCCACCCCTCGAAGCGCTGAACTTGAGAGTTGCTCTGGGACTAGGGGATTAGAGCCCATACTTCATATCCGAAGCCAACTGCATCCCTCTATGAAATGCGCCGAACTGAATGAGTTAATAAGATTTCTTCCAGGGAATGCGGTAGAGTTTCCGACCACCGGATAGATAGCATGCTCGGATAGGTCTCTTCCAATAACGCCGCAAGCCACATATGAAAAGGAAAAGTATGAATGGCAAAAAGGAGTTCGGCCCGGTGTCGATTGTCTACATCTCCTTGATGCTGGGCCAAAAAATTGAATCGTGGTATTCCCGGGGAAACCCCCAGGGATTCCTGTCGTTGGATGGGTTGCCGGCCAAACAACCCACCCCGCCACAGGCCGACCCTGGGGACCCGGGATAAAAGAGCAGGCTCTTCTTGGACCTGTATGCCTGACCGTCCACCCCAAAGGACGGGAATAAGGTTGGTTAGGGTGTCCGAGAATCCTCCGCTCAGGCTTTGGCCACCTGAATGGTTTTAGGTTGCTCAACGGAACAGTGACAAAGCTTAGGCAAGCTCTGGCCGATATCTATCTCCATTCACATCTCCCTGGTGGGATTATAGCCAACGAAGTTTCCTCACTTACATCGGGCATTCATCCCATATTTCACATTGAACCTGCCGGACCGCCTCCCCTTTTCCTCCGTCCCTATGGGCGGCAGCCACATCGATCTCGCCGTCAGCCTCCCAAATTAACCCGAAGTACACAGGCGAGATAGCGGGCGTGAGGTCGCTACCGGTGTCCCCTAAACGCGGTTTGTCAAGCTGGGCAAGTCGCGCTCGTTGGGGTTGTCGGCGGGGACGGCGAGTAGCTCGCGGAATTAATGAGCGCTCGTAGCGGAGGAGCGCCGTCAGGGTCACCTTACTGGGGTCGGGGAACATGCTGAGACATGGGGCAGTGGTTCGACGAGAGGAAAGGTCACTATTGCGTTGGGCGGCGGAGTCTTCAGGCTGGGGGATAGTGGGGGGAAGCGTACTGGGGGAAACGGGAGGATCAGCGACACCATGCCAAAGCAGTCACCAACCATCAAACCTTTTGAGAAAAGCGAAGTTGGTTGGCAAGGAGTCTATTATATTGGCTTGGATATACTGTTTGCAGAGCAGGACAGAGTCCAAACTATCAACGCCTGAACGCCGGCTTGGGCGAATAGAGCCATCCGGCAAAGTCGGAAATCCGGCTCCTCCCTCCCTTGGCATGCCTTTGGAGTGACGTGCATACAGGGCTCCTCAGCGACCGGATAGTTGATTCCGGGACCACTTCATAAGGATCTACCTATCCGATCTGAGCATTTCCGCCCATTCGAAACGTCGCAAGCAACCTCCTACTGCCATGTAGCCCAAGGAACTTAGAGCGAGTATCGTGACATTTGAGCGCATAGAAGTTCAGTGCGGGTAAACGGCAGAACGCACGAACCTGGTCGCATAAGACGGCAGTGCTTCAAGACGCACCCTGTCGCGAAGGAGCGATGACCCCTGAATCATAGAGGCGAGGCTTGGCTAACATCCGGTATGCGCCAAGATCCTTCAAACCTTGCGGCCGTATCGCTTCTCCATCATCTTCTTATAATACCCCTTCTTGCCGCTCGTCTTGGCCTCTTGGATTTGGCCATACTTAGACTTGAAGCGACGTGTCGAGTCTTCGGTCTCCAGAACTTCGTCTATTAGAGTACGTTTCCTTTCCTTCTTCGTCATCCGAGCACTGTACCATTCCGTCGGGCCCTCGACGAGGACACCGACCTGGCTGAACTCGGGCACGGAAGCCTTGGAATTGTCTTTCCGATAGAATCTAGATGTGTCACGGAAATTAGCGACGTTGCACACGACAACCTAGCAGGCCACGGGGGCTCCGAACTCGTCCAGGCGCTCAGAGTCAATGCGAAGGTGAGGTAATGGACTGCATGCGCAGCGGAAGACGAAAGGGTAGCGTATGCTCACCTCTTGGGATCGAGGATATCCCTCATTTTGAGGATTTGGAGGTCTCGCTTTAATTCCGGGGTGAGATCCGTTCTTGGGAGGTTATACCATGCTGGGCCAGCATCGGCTTTTGCAGGCTGAAACTCGGTTAGCGACCTGCTGTTAAAGAAGCTCCGAGAAAAATTTCTAGTGAACGGGAAATCTCAGAATAACTATGACAAAGTATGATCTATCATTCTGGCGTGGTAACATTACCCATGACGGGAGCAATTACCACTTCAACAAATATGGGATATTGTTTTCATCATTGGAAAAGGTTTTGCAGATATTGAGCTTGCGAGGAATGTGGAAGGACATACATTTTCTTTTTTACTCTTCCGGGCCTCCGGGACGCGCACAGATAGCCCTTCCCTCGGTTTGGCCTCGGAAGAGGAGGGCTGAGGTGTTCCCAGGGTGGTAGACATCGTGTCTGGCTTGTTGTCCTGGACCCGAGCAACCTCAGACTTGGTAAGCTTCACGAGGCTTTTGCCATCCTTCTCTTGTGCCGAGAGCCTTGTCTCTGCTTCAGAGAGAAGCCGGTCAATCTGTTCGTCTGACAGTTCAACCCATTTGTCTTCCATAGCGTGGTTGGTAAGTTGCAACTATGGACTTGTGAGAAGAGGAGACTGAGCTGGTAACAAATTTCCTAGGAAAGTTGTAAAATTTCGGAGCTCAAGAGTGAGGCGGTGCGGAAACGTGGCTTAGCGCCGGCTAGGGCAGCCGAAAGGGTGGAGCTGTACGAACTACGCCTGCAGTACTTGGCACAGCCGTTCCGACAACAGGGCTACTAACGATGAAGTTTCCAATGATGTACCTCGAAGAAACTATCGCGACCACAGCCTTATACACTGCGCATCACCGGGGTCGAAAGGAATCTTTCCGAGGATCCCTGCCGGCATTCGAAAGTCATCACATACGCACCTACTGTGCATGCACGCATCGTACAACTATCGAGGGCCCTTGCGAATTTGGTCTGGGGGTGCCACTGATGCCCAACCACAAGTGCCAGCGCATCAACTACCTCGCACCCCCGGTTGATATCAGGCTGCCTAGTTTTCGCAGAATCCCGTCACGCTCGTCTAAGCATCCAGCCCTGCCTAACTACATACTGCTACTATAGCGCACTGCCGGGAGCCCTCATCGAAGATCTGATATCGTTTTCGCTTGAGGCTAGGAACCCGTTCCGATGGTATATTAAATAGAAGAGAAATCCAACGTCATTGCCAAACCGTCCAGCGCATCTCCTACAGTAGATCCATCCACCTTTAAATACGTACCCGCTCCTTTGACTTCCCAAATACCTAACCCAGTATCTAGTCCAAGTGATTACCTACATATATATGAGATATTCGTTTCTTCGATCTTTGCCACCAACCTTCTCGCTTGTTCTCTCCATATCTCTATGTCTATGCAAGGTGTTTGGTTGAAATAAGTCGGGTTCCTGTCATCCACTCACTTGCTTACTACCCTGCATTGATCCAGCCAGCCGGTCAGCCGCGTAAAGTTATTCAGACATCTCCACCTGCCGGCAAGTGGCGAGCCATCACCTGTCGAACAACAGCTTCACCGAATCAAGAACAAGGAAGAACAGGAAACAGGAGCACAGGTGCGAGCGTCAACTTGACGTCGGACAAGCCCCGCTTAAAGCTTGTCAGCAACCACTTGAGGGCATTTCTCTTCCCAGACACCACCAGGGTGCCTCATTCCACAAGCCCGGGCTTTACTAGTAGCAACAGACGCTGCGGGAAAGTTCCATTCGCTCCCCCCACAGCAGACCGCTCGAAGAGCAACTTGGCACCATGACATAAGGACCACTACATACATACATACGCCATTAGATCACACACTTGCGCACCCCGACCACCCCGAACACCCACCCAATCAACCTTCATCAATCCCACACGTCTCTCCCGCACCGCACTATTTCGCAAAACCCAGCCCGTCCAGTTTTCCCTCGAACGGCCAATCAATCTCGTCAATCCCATCAAAGCGCAACTGGAGAAGAAAGAAGCACCAAGCTTTTCCCCTACCGGCCCCAATTGTTTTGTTACATCACCCACGCGGCCCAGTGTAAACAATACAAACCAAACAGAGCTTCTCTTTGGGCTAGGGTCCGGCTCATAGCTCTTTGTGTAACCTTCGTGCTACTTATCGCCGCCGGATCGTGTCTCTCTCTGTGTGTGTGTGCGCGAATTGTGAAATCGAACGGGAACAAGCGTCCCAGACTTCGAGACTCGAGAAAGTTTCCGTTTTGTCGGATCGCACGCCCCCGGTCCCATTTCCTCCCAGCTTGTTAAAGCCGAGAGAGTCGCAAACGAGGGCAGCTCCAACGCGATCGGGTCAAATCCTAAGCGTACAGACCAACCATGGACCAGTCCTCGTCAAATCACCCGCAGCAGTCGCGGGGAGCAGCACCGCCTGCATATGATACAAGTCATGGAGGTCATTACGGTATGTACTTATTTTTTCTTTTCTTTTGCTTGTTATTCTATTTCATTCAACTGTCGCGCAAGAGTATTTGCCGTTGTCTCGTGTCACGTTGCTAATCTCTGCTTCTAGGCGCCAGTGCAGCAGTGAGTCTCATCATCTTTCTTCTCCCTCCGCCATCGTAGAAGTTTGATCTCATGTATTTTCCTCGTTTGTTACAACCCCGTCGCTCCTTCGACTAACCGTACCAAACGCAGCTCGCAAGCTCCGGCTTCGCACCCGCGGAGCTCTATACAGGACCCTGGGCAAATGTGCATCAAGGACTGCACGGTCAATTCAAGGACATCCTGACGACCTATTGGCAGCAGACCATCAACCACCTCGAATCCGACCAACACGACTACAAGCTACATCAGCTACCGCTCGCCCGAATCAAGAAGGTTATGAAAGCCGACCCGGAAGTGAAGATGATTTCGGCCGAGGCGCCCATCCTCTTTGCCAAAGGCTGTGACATATTTATTACCGAGCTCACCATGCGCGCCTGGATCCACGCCGAAGAGAACAAGCGGAGAACGTTGCAGCGGTCCGATATCGCCTCTGCTTTAGCTAAGAGTGACATGTTCGATTTCCTGATTGACATCGTGCCGCGGGAAGAGGCCAGCCATGCTAAGCGCACGAACCCCGCCCAGAACCAAGCAGGACAGGGCGTACCAGCTTCGGCACCTGGTCAGATGCCCGGGCAGCACGGAATGCCTGGGGCGCCGAATCACCAACACATGGCACCGGCGGACTACGGCATGGGCGGACATGCCATCGCGCCTGATCAGGAGTATCGCGGCCCAGCCATGTACGCTAACCAAGTACAGCCAGGACCGGGAGCTCCCTACGGGCAGCAGCAGCCGCAGATGTACGGTGATATGGAGAACATGTACGCCTACCCGGGGATGCCGCAGCAGCAGTAGAAGCACAGGCTGGACGACGTTCCGGGGATAGTGGAGAAGCAGGAACCGCCCGCTCCCAAGGACCCAATGTTGGGCGTTTCAGCACACCGCGCCCAAAACAATAACGTACATGAGGATGATGGGGCCAGCGCTCCGCGAAGGTTGATATGCTATACATTAGGTTGGATTTTCCTTTGAGAGTCTGGCGTAGGGCTACTGGGTTGGTTTAAGGGGGAAATATTCCATCAAGCACGCATAGCCGGGATTTCTTTCCACTCTGAGTTTAGGGAAGACAAAGAATGCGAGTTGTCCATATCAAATTGCCGAACGACTTCCCCGTGCCGCAAAATCTGGCGTGACTCGTTGAACGCGCTTCCCTAGTTGGTGCCAAAGCGGGATGACAGGTTAGACGTGAAGTTAGCGAAGCGCTGGGCGGTCTGGCCAGTGTTCGAAATCTGTTGGGTGAGTCTGTCCCGCGTTCATTAGCCATATTCCAATTTTCGATTAGTTGAGAGGGTTGCACAAGCGACATACTTCTCTAGGAGCACGGGGCCATTCATGGCATCGACACGGCCGTACTTCTTGTTCCGGATCGATACGTCGAAGAACTCGTCCGTGTTGTCGGACTGCAGCAATTGGATGGTCTGCTCGAGCTCGTCGAGGTTCGAGCGCAGCATGAAGCCATTCTCGAGGTCGTCGACGAAGTCCGTCAGGTGCTTCACGTCCGTTGCGAGCGCCGCGACGCCGTTCGGGTTGATCTTCTTGACATCGGGCGAGAGTGGTAAGGCCTAGGATGCAAGAGAGATTAGTTGAGTCGGCCAGGGGGTGTTTTCTGTGTGTGTGTTGGTTGGGGGGGCAACGAAGTTCCTCACCAGGATCATGTTGGCCGCGTGGCTCAGCGCGTCGAAGTAGATGAGCTCCTTGATCTCCCGCGGTAGACCCAGCAGGGTAGAGCTCATGATAATAGATAGGTACCGCGTCAGGGTCTGCATGTAGTTGCTGGGCTCCGTCGGGGGCTGGGAGGCCATCCAGTCGTACTCGGCCGTCTCCACTAGGTCGTCGATCTTGGAGTTGACCAGCTCGAAGATGCGCTTCTCCGCCGTCTTCTTGTGGCTTCTGAACTGTTCAGTGGCGGCCAGGGTCAGGGGCCCTCCGGCGGACGCGGAGGATCGCGCCCGGATCAGGAGCTGCTCCAACTCCTGGCATGCCGTCTCGAAGTGTTCCAGGTTGATCAGTATCTGTACTATCTGACCTAAATACTGCGAACTTAGTCTTTCGACTAGAGACTGGCAGACTTTTTCCGTAAGTAGTTCATCTAGGGACTGGCAATCTTGTCAGAATAGTTCGTCTGCGCATTACTCCCGGAGATGATTTACCTTCCGCAAAGTTTCGTCGATCTTATTAGGGTGTTGGAAATGGTCGTCCGAGAAGAAGTAGAACTGGTTAAGGAAATTCCGAATATCGATGCAACACAGCGGGTACATCTGCGAGAAAGGCAATACACATGGGAATCTGATAAGGGTTAGAAAAGCGTTGCAAACGGGGACAAGAGGAACTCACACAAGGTCTTCAATGTCTTTATCTTGTGAGAACCAGCTGACATTGACCAACTTCTCGTACTCTTCTCTGGATTTGATAGCCATCGGCATATAATCGTCGGTGGAGACGATCTACAGCGATCAGTTTTTCTGCGTATCGATAACTCCTTGATGCTCTCCCTTACCTCCTGGAAATCTTCGCTAAATCTTCGTTTGAGAAGCTCTGCATATTTGTCGAAGAGATCGACCAGGAATTCGTCGAGTCTGGAGACGGAATAACCCCATCCCTACGCTATGTTGTTAGCATCCTCAAATGCCGCCATGGCCAGGTGCCATACCTCCATAGTCTGGATGAAGAGGGCAATTATTGTTTTGATCTTCAGGATAATTTCAGCATTGTTTATGTCTGCCAATGCCTTCGATGTCAGGGATATCGCGGCAGAGCACATGGAATCCCACAATTCCTCAACCTGAGAAAGTTAGCGGCAACAGGGGTAAGTTTATCGAGCTCAACCTACATCAATGGCAGTGCGCAACTGAGGAGCCCGCCGCATAGTAGCCTTTTCGATGATAGCAAATCCGGAAATGCCCTCGAGAAGACTACTTAGCGATGACTCGTCATCGGTTGTCAGGCTGACGGAGCTGGGCAGCAGCAACTCCTTCTGCCTTCTTCTCGTAGCAGCATACTCGGACCGAAACTTGTCGCTTTGACCAAGTGCTTCATGAATATGTAGGGCTTCAAACAGAGGAGTGAAGTCGACCTTCGCCTTATGTTAGCAAAGATCTTAGGAACCCACGTGCTGTCCGGTAGATTTACTTGTAATTCCTCATTGTCGAGAACGTCGTACTCCTCGCTCTCATCGAAGACTAGCTCGATGGCAGAGTTTAGCTTGAATTGGCTTAGGAACCCATCACCCTCAATCCGCTGCTTTTGTCTTGTGCGGCGCAGTTCCGTGTGGTAAAAGGCAACCTCTCCTAGAAACTGCGATGTCTCCCTGATGCGAAACAACCACGTATTGAGGTCCGTCATGACGGCTTCCGATATTGTCTTTTGGGAGGCCGGGATGGATTTCTGTATCATGTAGGCTAGACGGTGCTGGGTCGCATACTTGTTTTGGATCGTGGGTATAAGGAACTCGTTTTGAAGGTCTTCCAGGGACTTGAGGGCACCATAGTACTTCTTCTTTCGAATAAGTTCGTGGGAATTGTTGACGGCATGTAATATCTTCAGGGATTCCTTCAAGGCATCGGACACGTCTGATATATTCTCACGTACGGCGCGTGTGTCGACCAGGGCCTGCTTCTGCGCTGCGAGTTTCTCGGTACTTGCTTGGATCGACTGGTTCAGCTCCAGGATCTCGGCCGTCAGAGCAACGGTACGTTCGCGGACATCTTGGAGCTGGTTGACGGAGCTCAAAAACTCCTCATGCTTGGTCAAGCCAATTTGTTCAATGTCAGCTTCCCGATCGTCGGCATACTGCGTCAGGTTCTGGGTGAGAGCGTGCGAGCGATTCGTTGTCGTCGCATCTTTGAGAACCGGTATCAGCTGATCTAGGAATTCCGCATCAGATGTGGACAAGATGACCTGACGCACGGCAGCGCCATAATCGTCGTAGCTTTGCGCTCTCCGCGGCGGCATGCTGTTTCGGCGGGATCTGTAAGTGGCCGAGTCGGAGCGCAACGCAGGAAGCGGGAATAGACCTGCAAGTGAGGCTAGTCCCAGGGGAACAGTCTGGCCAAAGTCGTCGTCTAAGCTTTTGTGTATTAGTCGCTTATCTCTTGAGACGAGGTTCTATCAGACCGTGTCCCGGGTTTGCAGTGGTGGGCGAAAATGTGTCCAAGTGGGGACTGCGAGAAGCGGCGCGTCACAGTCAATCGAGGTTCTCGTTGCCTAGAGCATCGCTGGTATCCAATTGATTGACTACAGCCTACGTTACAGCACATGGGGATCCACCCGAACATTATGTACTTACTGTACGAAGTCGTAATATGTATTTAGAACCGAGCCCCAGCCCCCGATGCCACCCTCATGATCCCTGCCTCGAGATCACGCATACATAGGTCCCAATGCCAAGCAACAAAGTTTTGTGGCGTAACTGCTGTGGCACATAACTTCACTTCTGGAACCTTTATACGAAGGTCGGGCGCAAAAATGTGCGTACATTGCCCCACTTTTTCACAGTGGGGATTCTTAGATACGTGTTAATATCCACTGTAAGTGAAACCTAGCAGCTAGATAATTTTAGCTTTTCAAATCACCTGTTTTAGTTATAAATCAGGGCTTTTTTAAAAATAGTTATAATTCTGATTATAAAACAGAACTATCCGTTATACATATATCCATCTAAATAATCATTATTAATAAAAAATGCGTTATTATACGGGTTTAAGCCCTTATACTTTATTCCAAAAAAACTTTGTTTAAAAAGATCTAACAGGTTACAGAATATTTGCGTTCGGGCTTTAATATCTTGCGTTACAGCGCTATTCGCCGTAGATAAGTTAAAGGTGGTCTTATTCGGAAGGAATATGTAATTTCGGCGTAACGGGTAAGTAAATTACGGAAGATAACGGATAAAAAAAAGGAAATAAAGACGGCGGTAACGAAAAATAATATTACAAAGTTATAATCGTTAGCCTAAATTGCAACGAAAATAAATAAACAAAAATTTAACAAAAAAAGGATTTTACGATATACCGTTTTAAGGATTTTTAAAACCTTAAACTTTCAATCCGTTAAATGAATTACTAAACCCGGGCTGAATAACTAGCAAATAAAAAAGCGTTACCGTTTTTGCCTTAAAATAAAGGATTAGTTTAACCCGTATTTCCATTCGATTATCTGAAATAACGAAACGTTAATACAGCTTGCTATATTAAAAAAAACGTCGGATATAAAAAAACGCTAAAAACCGTTATTATCGTTATTATACGCGTATAAAATGGAAAGGCAGGCAAGAATTTATATTTTGGGGGTACTTTTTATATTTTTAAATCGGATTTTGTTATGTTTAGCTCTTAAAAACCGTAAAAATAACTTAACGTTACGTTAAAATAATAAGGAAATATAACTTATTAATAAAACATAAAGTTCGAAAAAAATTAAAAGTTGGAAGTAGTAATAAAAAAGTTAAATTTCGCTTATATAAAGGCAGGTCCGAAACTAAAATGGAAATTTAAGTTTAAATATAATAAGTAAGAAAAACACGGGAAAAAAAGTAGTATCGATTAAATTAAATATCGTAAAGAAGTTTTGAAATAATCATACCTTTTATTTTTCGAACAATTAAAAGTAAAATACCTTTACGTATTATTTGTCGTTTAAAATAATAACGCTTTATTATACGTTTTACGATGGTACCGGCAGATTTAAAAGGAAACTGAAGTGGAAAAATTAAAATAGCTTGTTAATTTACTTAACTTTAACGTAATCGAACCGCTTTAAGTGTGCTTAAAAAATATTTCCAAGTTCGAGGTTTTTAAAAAAAGGTTAACGTTAAAAAAGTGATAAATTAAAAACTGGAACCATTTTATTTTGTACCGTTTTTAACGTTTCGTTAATCGCTTTCGTAGAAATATCGCGTAGATAATTTATTTTAAGAGAGGAAATAATTATAAGGAAGGTATCTGGCTTTTTAACGGGATTAGAAAAAAGCTAAGCGACGAATGGTTTTAATAGATGTATCGTAAAGCTGAAAAAAAGTAAGGTTAAAAAATAAACGCGAATGGTAGGAAAAAACGACAGAAGGAACTTACTTTCCTTTAAAAAGGACCCAATTGCAACAAAAATTAGCTGAAGAAACAGCAGCAGAATTAGCTGAAGAAGCAGCTTGGAAGGATATTGGCGATTGTTTCGAATTTAGCTGATTTTTGTTGTTGCTGCTGTAACGTTTTCCAGATTGATTTATTAACATCGTTGATATGTGGGCTGCATTTGGGCGCCACTGTATTTGTCAGATATAGGGAATGTCAGTTGCGTTGTTGTATTCAGCTAATTATACAGCTTCTCAATACGCGTACAGCTTTTGTATAGCCTAGTAACGGAACAATTATCCTTCGATCAAAGCGTAGCCTTCTTTAGTTAGGGCGCTTCAGCGTACCTGGCTAGCTGACATATCCCTTTAACGCCTTGAAGAATTCAGGACGTTAATTATTATACCTTATTACTTTTTAGAGCCACAGTTTTCCATTTAACCTTTTTTTCGGTGATTGTATTTTTCTGATTAGCCAATTTCTTATTAAAAATCGCTTTTAGCGTTTTTTTGCGGTAATCCAAGGTTTTTGTAATATTTATTAATCTTAATTACTTTTTGAAATACCTAAAGGGTTTTTGTAATAAGGCTTTAATTAGTTTATCCGCTAATATATTGCCTGTAAGCGTATAATTTATTTTGATCAGGTTTTTTTTTTGCAATTAGTAATTATATATATTTACGTGCCGTAACTTTATTTTTAAAAAAGCGACGTTGGCGTTAATAAGCCGTATAGTTTGTTAATTATCGTACCATATATTTAACGGTTCAGTATTTAAATTAATTCCTAGTTCCTTAATTAATCGAAAAGCAAATAAGGCTTTTTTAATAGTTTACGTAAGGGATAACAATTCCATTTTAGTTATAGAAATAATTATTATGTTTTGTTTATTCGTATATTATTTTATTACTTTTCCAAACAGCTTTGTAATGTAAGCTTGAGAACTTTTTCGATCGAGTGTATTATTTGCGAAAAAGGTATCGTTTTAGGTATCTAAAAAATCCTCGTTATTTAATTATAACGCTAACGTTTTGGTACTAACCAGGTATCGTATAATGCGATTAGCTGCTTTATGGTATACGTTATTAAAGTTTTAGTTAAATCAAGCAAGTTTGAATATTGCAAAGGATATATCAAGTTGCGTATAGACCGTAATATAAAGGATAAAACCGATTTTTTTTAGTATTTGTTAATAAAGTTTGGATAGGCCAGATCAGGATTCGGCAGTAATTCGGTATTTGCTATAGGCATTTTTGGGAGGTTATTTAAGTTTTTTTTAAGGATTAAGTTAGTTAATTTGTTTATAAAGTCGGATTAGGATAGCTAGATTTTTCGGTTAGGTCTGTTTTTAATTATTTCGATACCTAGGAATTATTGTAAGTTTCCACTTTTTGTAAGAGTATACCGTTCCTGTATTTATTAAATTAACCGATTGATAAAGGCTTGGTTTTTTTTTTGTACACGGCGACAATATCGTCGACGTAGAAGAAAAGTAGCACCCCTTAACGAATAAAGTAATAGAGCTTATAAAAAATAAGACTAAGTTTTAAGTTTTTAAGCGTGTTAGTAAAGCTTTTTTATTAAAGTAATGGCGATTTTTTCAAGCCGTATAGGGTTTTCTTAATTAAGAATATCCTGTTACGTTAAAGGTATCTTAAAGGTATTTTATAAAGATTTTATAAGGTAGGTTTGCGTTAACGAAAACGTTTATAATATTATATTGCTTAAATTTTAAGTCGAATTTAGCCGTAATAATTATTAAGGTTTTAAAGGATTTTCCGGTTAAGATAAATACGTATGTATCGTTATAAACGTTTTTAAGTTGTTAATTATTTCGTATTACGAAACGGGTTTTATATTTTTAAAATTAATTATATTTATTAAATTTATAGACGTATATTTATATATATTTTAAGATTTGTTTTTTTTAGTAATAAACTGATCGACGATTTCCCAGGACTGTATATTTTTACAATTTTGTAAATAGGTTTTTTCAGCTTTTAAAAATAACCTTTTTAACGGGTATATATTTAGTTTTTTGTAGCTTTTCGGAAGTGGCGGTAGGTTTCGTTTATATACCTAGTTTTGCAATTTAGATAGTACCTTTATTTTTAATTTTGTTTTTGGTATATTGAAATTTTTCCGATTAAGGTAGCGCGTATTTCGGGTTAATGCTTTCCTTAAATTTCCGTAGTTTACCGGCCGATTATCGATCGTATTAACAGAATAGGTTGAACATTTTGCGTTAAACGCGGTTTTTTATACTTTATAATTATACCAATAATTATCTTTTTGATATGGAACGTATAGGAAGCTTACGTTTTTAATTCGTAAAGGGTTTTTGTTTTTTATTATTATTTTGGGTTAAATAACGTAATAGAAGCTTAAGACTTTTTTTATTTTTTCCGTTGGCGTAATAATCGTAGTAGTTATTAGGGCAGACGCTGGTAGGGGTAATGGTTTAGGGGACGGAAGTGGTTAGAATATAGCGGTTATATAAAAATGATTAGTTTTTTGCGAGCAGGTTTATTTTTCTTTATTCCGTACGTTACTTTAGACGCCTGTACTATTTTAAAGTTATTTTTCCTGCTTAGCCGGTAATTGAATTGTTTTACTTAAGTTTTTATCTTTTTTTATATATGTATAAGGTAGCCATGGGCCTGATTAGGTACGTAGACCTGTTGAAGTAGGTTTTGTAACTCGATTTCGATAACGTAGAAAAGGTCGTTTTTTAAATTTTTGATATTACTTGAAAAGATAGCTTTTTCGTTAAATTATACATTTCGAATAGTAATAATTTTGTTCGTTAAAGGGTTCCAAATCTCGTAGATAATAGTTAATTAATAACCGATAAGAAAGTTGATATATATTTTAAGATTTAATTTTTGGAACTTTTATTTTTTTTATGGCAGTGGTTGTTATAACGTAAGTTATATAACCGTAAGTTCATAAATAAACCTGTTAAGGCTTGTAATTAAATATTAAAATGCCGTTTTTATATATTAAATAAATATAATAAATCTTATATAGGGTTTCCTAAAAAAAGCGTATTTAGAAATACGGTTATATAGATATATTATCGTTTTAAAGATATATATAATTAAAAACGTAGATAATTTAACGTTATTTTGCATAATAATCGTTTTTTCCTTAATTACACCCCTTAAGCGTTTTGTACCCCCGTTCTGGGCTTAGGTATGCGGTATTAAGGGTTTAAATTTAATATTAAAAAAAGGTAACTAGAAAATATTTCGAAATAAGTAATTTTTTAAAATTTCGTTATCGTATTCGATTATTTATGAGAAACCCTTTTTTGGTTTTTTAAAACGTTTAGTAAATATCGAAATGCAGTAATTAGTATATCCTGCTTTCGGTTTTTAAGATAAATATTTTAAATGAAATCTGAATATTTGTTAGTAACGAACATAACGTATTTGTATTTTTAGGGTTTTTTTCGAAATTAATAAAGTTAATAGCTATTTTTTGTTTTGATTGGAACGTTTCTTTTTTAGGCTTGCAGCGTATTTGCTTTTTAATTTTCGCCTTGTTATATGCTTAATATTCGATAATTATAAAACTTTTTAATTTAATTTTTTTAATATAGAATTATAGTTATGTAATTATTTTAAGGCCTGGGTGGTTTAATTGCAGGTATTACAAAGTACCGTTACTGGTACGCGGTGGTTTCGGCGTCGATAAGTTAATATTTCGTCTGTAAATAACCAAAATTACAGGAAACGTTATTACGTTAATATTTTCGATAATAAACTAATTAAATTTATTTATTAAAATAGCTATAATTTAATTATATTTATTTCGAATATAGTTATTAATTTCTCGGTTATTTTACTAGAAATCTTTCTTTCGAAGCTGTCGAAATAATATTAAATTGTAAGCGAATTGCTCGTAATAAGCCACGTTATATAACCGCAATATTTTCGTACCGTTAAGGCTTCGAAATAATATATTAACCTTTTTATAACCTTTAATCGGAACGAAGTTGTTACTTGCGTATATCCCGTCGTTTTATACGGTTGATTTGAAATTTAGGAATTTACTAATAAAGTTAAAAATATATATTATAAACTTTAAATCCAAAATAGACGAATTCTGTAAAAGGTAAAACGATAAACTTATAGCAGCTCGTTAATCAGTAATTAAGAAGTTTACCAAAATTCGTCTAATTTTTTTTAAAAGTTAATTTATTTTTTATATAGTTATTTTATTTATAGATTTGGATATTCGGTTAATTCTTTCCTTTAGGAATTAATTAAAACTAATTTATTCTTTAATTAAGTTAATTAAAGTTACGTTAAAAATAAACCTTGCCGGAACTTTATTCGAAAATGCGTAGTAATATTGTAACAGCTTATAAAAGGGCCTTAAGCATGCTTTATAACGCGTTCTTTAAGCGTTTAACTTCTTGCATTTTCGTTTATTAATATTCCTATTCGTATTAGAACCTTTACGGCTATCTCGTTTCGGGCTTCGTCTAGGGGTTTTACTTTGCGGTTGATGGTTAGAAGGTTTGTTATTTTCCTAATTAGAATTATCTTAATTAACAAGGTCCGCAGAAGCCCCGTAAAAAGTCGGAAACGATATTTTAAAATTCTTTGATAAAAAAGGATAGGTTATAGTTCAGTAATTTAAAAAGTTAACCGTTACCTTTTAGTAACTAATTGTTCTATTATTGATTTTAATTTTTTTCATTATCTAGAAAGTGGTTATCCAGGTTTTCATAACGGAAGTTAAAGCTGTATATAAATCGTTAACCTATATAATTGTTGTTTTTGTTTTTAAAATGCCGTATCGTTATCCCTAGGCTATTATTTTTTATTATTTCATAATTTATTCGTTTAATTTTTGGCTTAATTTTACGGCTTGTTTTAGCGTTTTTCGGTATTTTTGTTAAGTATTAATTAGAAGTTTGTTATCGTATACCTTGCCGGATTCGGCCATTTTGACGTATTATTTCCGTAAGTTCTTTCCTAGAAGAAAACTTATCTTTTTAATTACTGAAAATATAAACTTCAGAACCTATTTTGTAAGGTTGCTGATATTTTTTCAGAAAATATCGTACTTACGGTTTTTATAAGTATACGCTGTAAAGTTTTAATTGTAGATTTATCTGCTTTTTGTAATTATTTTAAGGGTATTTATTAGGTACCTTATAAAGTCGATTTCTTTAGTAGTTTTTTTTTAAAAATAAGGAAATAACTGGAGTATTAAATTGCGTCGGATAGCGAATTCGTTTTTTTGGCTAAAAAGTTATATCGGGTTTTATAAGTTTAATAGGCCACGGAAGTAATTAATTAGGATCGATAAAGTTCCAAATATCAAGCGCGCACATTTTGGATTGGAATTTGCCTTTAAAACGGTCCCAGTTCTTAGGTTTCTTATAAATAACAAAAAATATAAACGGTACAGTTGCTATTGTTATTATTAAAATATATTAAGATAATTGTTACTGATATACAGCCTATACCGTCTTAGTAATAACTAATTAATTAATAATTGCTTAAATTAAGCGAATAAAACTTTTAATTGTCAGATATAGGGGATGTCAGTTGCGTTGTTATATTCAGCTAATTGTACAGCTTCTCAGTACGCGTACAGCTTTTGTGTAGCCTAGCAACGGAACAATTATCCTCCGATCAGAGCGTAGCCTTCTTCAGTTAGGGCGCTTCAGCGCACCTGGCTAGCTGACAGTATTTGGGTGGCGGTGTTGTACTGTGGAGCAGTGGGGTAATGTACGCACATTTTTGCGCCCGACCTTCGTACAGTCGGATCTGAAAAAGTAAGGCCCCACTATGGGGGACACTATCAGATCTCATATCTCCGAAGGTCGAGCACAAAAGTTCTGCAAACATCCCCACAATAGCCCACAGTACAAATCGGGTCTAATTAATCCCCGGACGACAAATTTTTCTACGTTAAAATAAACAAAATTTAATAACTCCACCACAACAAAACTTAAAAATTAAAATTTTGGATTATAAATATTTTATAGATTTTTAAAGCGTTATATAAATAAAATTTTAAAACTAAAGGAAAATCAAAAATTAAAAAATTTATATAAATATTAAAAATATATATATACACTATACCCGGTAATTATTACTAAAATACGAAGAAAAAAATAAAAGTAACTATATAGTTTAATTATATTATAAATATAAAATATTTTACAGGATATAACTTTTTTATAAATTTTTATATAATGAAAGTATTATATTTAAAAAAATATATATTTAAAAGATACATTTTATATAATATAACCTTTAAAAATTGTTTAAAGCTATAACTAACGTCGTTATAATATAAATGACCTATATACGAAATTTTATAATTTTCTATTAATGTTTTACAAAGTTATTTAACTTTTTCCAACATTTTAAAAATTTATATTCCCTTTTTAAATAAATATTAAAAATATTAAAATTATCTTAATTATTACGTAATTTTAATATCATATAGGTATTTACATAAATATTGAAATTACGTATTAATTATATTAATATTAATTAATATTACGTAATGTTTTCAAGATTAAATTTGCTTAATAACTTTTTAAAATTTTAACTTAATATTTTAACAGTATTTAATAGAAAATCCATATTTTTAATATTATATTTCAAATCTCCTCATTTTAAAATATATATACCCGCATTTTCACTGTTTTGCATTGAGTGGTTGATTTTTTATGATTATTTTTCTTGAAATTTGGGGGTGTTCGGAGATTAATTGGACCCGATTTGTACAACAAGACAGCAGCAGGAACAATTATTTTAGGTATGCGGGGCTCTTGCCGGGGACATTGCCCCAGGGGAAAAGCGTTAATGGACTTCTAGAGCCCTACCTACAGTAGCCCCATATTCTGTTTCCCCCTAGCACCTTCGAAAAATTGCTCCTGTTTTGTCGGGGCCACACAGATAAAGACCAATAACTGCTTTATCTCCAAGAAGATGGGGGCCTCCCCCAATGGTAGCGCACCTGATTCCAGTTAGGGCTTCTTCCCTAAAAAATCGAAGATTTCCTCCAGGGGGTTGTCCAGCAGCCGTCCTCCCTCTCTATAGCCTTTTGGTTCTCTCAAATTAAACGGCTTATCACGGAGCAAATCCGCATACTGTCGTTGCTTTTTGTTCGGTATACTGTAAGTTGTCCCGCGGCAATTCTGGGATATCAGTTACCTTCCTAAACCAGGGCTTTGTTTTTAAGGTATTCCTGCCCCTGTAGGATACCTGTCCCTAAAGCTTTGCAAGAACTTATCCCCTTAAGGGCAATAGGGCGCTAGCACTAACAAATTTCTGAAGGTGGAAATGTCCTGCGTAAGCACTGCATCAAAAAGACAGGATTAATAAATGCGCTCTTATTGCACTACTTCCCTAATAAGATGCACTTGATTTTTTATTCCCGTTATTCTTCCGGGTATTTCCTTACTTGCCCTTTTTAATATAACGTTTCATTAATCCTAATGTTTATTTTTAATAATATTAAAATTTTATAACTAGTTATAATAATAATAAAAAATGGAAATTTTTATATCAAAATAGTAAAACCGTTTTAAATGTTAGATATTTTAGCAAATTTGAAAATTTCGCGTTTTAAATTTAAAAAAGATTTTTTTAATAAGTATAGCTTTAATATAAAAAACATCTGGAAATAAAATAAGAAAACATAGAAATTAATAACAAATAAATAAAATAAAGATAAAATGTTACTATTTTGGATAATATTTATCCAGCTAATACGATCGACAGATAATAAATTGAAATAATAAATTACCAACGATTTTATAATATTAAAAAGGTTATTGAATTATAAGCAAACTTTTTAATACAAATTATATTAAATTCTGCTTTTAATCTTGAAAAGTTATAACTATATAAATTAATACTAAACTTTATATATTAAAATAAACAAATAATAGATTATTTAATCCGGTAGTTATTTTTTATACAGATTTTATCTAATAGAAAACTGTTATGACCCAACACATCTTGGCCTCCACGGACGGTCAAAACAGGGATTCTCCAACACGGGTCACATGCGCGGTCACGTGAAAGAACATTGGGATCGCTGGCAAGCCTAGCGATCCAGGGAACATTGGGATCGCTAGCGAGCCTAGCGATCCAGGAAGCATTGGGATCGCTGGCGAGCCTAGCGATTTAGGAATATTCCTTCGGAACCATACCAGTATATAGCTCCGTTTATTACTTTTTATAGTTTTAGATAATACCAGCTTGTAATTATAACTTAATTACCCAAATTACCCTTGGTTATTTGTTATTACCAAACGTAATTAGTATATCCGTTATTATTTAGTTTCTTATAATATTATTATTAACATAAACCCGTACGATTAGGTTTAATAATTAGTTAACTAACCCAGCCGTTATACGTTATAAGCTTTTGTTTAATAGTATAATTAAACTTTAAATAATACTTCGAATCGTTATTATGTTAACTAACGCGTAAGTAACTGCAACTTAGGAACTTACGGTTTAACAGCTTTAAAATAAAGTTAAAAAACTCGAAATTATCGTTTAATAACTTACCAACCAGATAACCGCATTAATAAGCATTTACAAGATAAAGCCTAAAAAGCTAGGGCCGTATAACGGAAAAAAAACGTCCAAAGTTTTTTAACCCAAGCTCGGGTTTATATCCGCCTAAAAGAGCTTACCGATCCAGCGGATTAAATTCTCGTCGTTACAGCCTATTTGGAAGAAGATACTTTTAATTAATTTGAACTTACCATAAAAAATTTCCTAAAAAAAAAGTCCGATTAGGAAAAAGTTACTAAGGAAATCTTCTTTACTTACGTTAATTTCAAAAAGAAATTCAAAAACAACTTCAAAAATCCAGACGAAAAACGAATTACAGCTTAATAAATCTTTTAACTGCGCTAAAAAGAACCAGTTTCCAAATACGTTATGGAGTTCAGGAATTTTATGGCTAAAGCAGGATGAATAAATAATAAAGACAATATTTTGATCGATATATTTTATAAGGGTTTAAAGGAAAACGTTAAGGATAAGATTATTAAGTTTTTACGATTTACGATATTCGACAAGTATATTACTGAAGTAATAAGAATTAATAATCGACAGTTCGAGAGGTAACAAGAAAAAAAAGGATATTTTACCCCACGGGTTGGACATTCCAAAGCCAATCAGGGAAAAAGACGCGAGGTACCTCCTACCTTCTTTGGAACAGCTCCAGGGCTTATGGAAATTGGCATTACTTAACGACGAGATATAAACCAGGTAAAATGTTACAATTATGGCAAAAAAGGGCATATTACTTGACGATATAAAACGTTACCAAAAAACGACAAGAAAGTATATTAAACCTTAATACCAAAAGGACTACCAAGAAATCCCGGTAGTAATAAATAAATCAACATAATTCGTATTTGCGACGATAATAGATAGGAAGAAATACAGTAAAGATTAAAAGCGGCTAAAGTTCTATTTTAAGCAGCGATTAAACGATAACGCTTTGTTATGACAGGATAATTAATGGAATATTAAGGATAAAAGGAACCTTTTATTCCTAAATTTCGCTTACGATTATAAAAAAAAAAGCAAAAACGGTACAAACAATTGGAACTGAACGTATGAATTAAGAAATACTACGGTTAGGACGAGGCCTTATTACCAGGAATACCTAACCGATATGGGAAATTACATGTTATCTACTGTAAACAAATTTATTACCCTCGATACGAAAAATAACAAGATTATATCCAACACCGCATTATACGTATATAGCATTAAAAGTTCGACTTTTAGAATTAAACCGGAAGTAACCCCAGAGATTAACGATAATACCGATATTTACGTACAATAATATCGCAGGATATTATCGACATTTTTACAGTAAAAGGAAGTTAACTTAAGGGCTAGAGTTACCCAGAAAAAAACCCGATGTGCCATTTTAAAATATGCGATTATAAAACAGAAAAAAATTGGTTTTCCAGATAGTTATAAAAATAAAACGGGAAACCTTTAATAACTTGTAATTTCAGTTGGCGTTTACGATTAACTTTAAAAAGCGACAAAAACTTCGAAAAAAGATATAATCCCGGCAGAAAGATATGGCCAAATACGACGTACAATATCAATAATAATCTAATAGCCCAGATAGCTAGATAACAAGATCAAACCATTTAAAAAAACGTAATCGAATAAATCGAAAGAGATATTATTACCTTAAAACAATATAACAAGTTATTCGATATACGCACCATAGAACTAGAGGTAATATTGCGACGATAAAAAAAGCATATTAAGCAGCTGCAAGTAAGGGTTAAGCAGCTGGAAAGCCCAAAAGATAGACGTTACCTGTAAAAGAGCTACAGGATAACGGAAGCTAAGGGAGTCAGCGTAAACCCCTTAAAAGAACTTTATGCATAACGATAAAAACCAGGAATAACCCTATTACCCTGAAAATACGGATTAAGATATACTGGTATACCGTAATAATGGACTACGGAACTCTAAGTGTTAATTATATTATCCCGAAATTAATAAACCAGCTTAAACTGCTATAGAAGGATAAATAAAACCCTTATATCGCCGAAAACGCCGAAAGTTAGGTATTTGCTTACGATAACGGAAAAATTATACGCGAAATTAATTATTTCGAGA
The DNA here is from genome assembly GCA_004155035.1 of Monosporascus sp. 5C6A. NCBI lineage: Eukaryota > Fungi > Ascomycota > Sordariomycetes > Xylariales > Monosporascus > Monosporascus sp. 5C6A. Next base: position 52,344 of record QJOB01000069.1, on the reverse strand, counting down.
TTTTTGTTTAAGGACGAATTTAGATAATTAATTTCGATATCGTTCCGTTAAGAAATTACGACATAATTTTAGGAAGACCATGGTTGTATTAGTATAACCCTTTAATCGATTGGAATACTAGCCAGATAAAGTTTATTTTATATTTTATCGATAAGCAAACAAAACGAACGAAATCTTTATATTTAATTAATAATAAAAAGAATAATAAATGCAGGTATAAAGATACGACAGAAACCTTATTACCTAAAAAAACACGATATAAAAAAAAAAAGAGGGCACAACAGACGTATTTGATACGTTATAGCCATTATCCGGGCCAGGCTTTATAATTTGAACGAAAACTTAGCATAATAGCCCGAAGAGCCAGAAAAAAACATGGCTAATGTATTACCATAATATCGCAAATACAGGCGATTGTTTTAGAAGGAGCTCGAGACGAAATTACCAGAATATAGCGAATAAAACCATGAAATAATCCTTTAAAAAGGCATTTTATTTAAGTTCTACCTTATTTATAACTTTAATATAACGGAACTTTACATTTTACGAGAATACCTAGAAAACAAACTTTAAAAAGGCTGGATTCGACGATTTACATCCTTAACAAAATATCCCATGTTTTTCGTACCTAAAAAAAATAGCAAGTTACGATTAGTAATAAATTATCGGCATTTAAACAGCATTACCGTTAAAGATAAAACCTCTTTATTATTAATTACTGAAATAAAGAATCGCTTATAAGAAACTAAGTAATTTACCGCTTTAAATTTTAAAAACGGGTATAACTTAATTCGAATTAAGCCAGGTTACGAATAAAAAACAGCTTTTAGAACGAAATACGGATTATACGAATATTTGGTTATACCAATAAAACTTACAAACGTACCAGTAACTTTTTAACGGATGGTTAACTACGTATTCCGAAAATATCTGGACATTTTCGTTATATATTATCTGGACGATATTTTGATTTTTTCAAAATCGGAAAAAGCATACGTAGGATACGTTTATTAAGTTCTTTAAGTTTTACAAAACGCTAATCTGTTAATTAATGTAAAGAAAAGTTAATTCCACATATAGGAAATGGAATATCTAGGACATATTATTATTCCGGAACACATTAAGATAAACCCTAAGAAAATTACAGCAGTTACCGAATGGCTAAGACCTACCATAGTTACAGAAATATAGGCATTTATTGGATTCGCTAATTACTACCGAAAATTCATTAAATACTTTAGCAAAATTACAACATTATTATCGAATTTAACCAGAAAAAAAAACAAATTCTAGTGGATAACGGAAATAAAAAAGGTATTTTAGCGGATTAAAAACGTAATTATTAATAAACCAATATTGATTATATATAATCCAAATTGCCTAGTTAAGCTAAAAACCGACTTTTCGGATTACGTATTAAATGTAATAATTGGATACCGAAATAATTAAGAAATACTTTATCCGATTATTTTCTATTCCTACAAATTAAAAGGAACAAAACTTAATTATAGCATTCCCGACAAAAAATTCATGGCTATCGTTAAAACTTTCCGAAAATTCAAATATATGCTTTAAAAAAACCTTTATTAAGTTAAGGTTTATACCGATTACAAAAACCTTACCCGTTTTACCATTATACGAAAATTTACAAGACGATAATTACGTTATGTAAAAAAGCTGGCTAAGTATAATTTTATTATTATATACCAAAAGGGCTCCGAAAATAGGAAAGCAGACGCTTTTAGTAAACGACCTAATTTAGAGGAAAAATTAGTTAAGGTTAACTACAAAATTTTCGATATTACCCCAGAAAAATATCTAAAGTTACGATAGATTGCGACGATCAAAGCAGTACCTTTTAACTTATATCAAAAAATTCAACAATATAATAATAACCTATTTAAAAATCAAAAAATAAATAAGATCCAGGTTCCAGAAGAATATTAGAAAAACTTAATATGGAATTTATATTAACATTTACTTTACGGACATTTAGGGATTTACAAAACCCTAAAACGATTATAATATATTTATTATTTTCCCAAAATAAAAACAACAATACAGAAAGTTAGAAAATAATACGATATTTACGTTAAAGTTAAAACTTTACGATATAAACTATATGGAAAACTGTAACTATTTCCAGTTTTATAGTAACTATGGGATTTAATTATTATAGATTTTATTACCAAATTTCCCTTGTCCGAAAATCCAGCGACAGGAGTATATTATGATAGTATTTTCGTTATCGTCGACCGATTTACCAAATTTTTTTATTTTCTTTTATACCTCGAAGATACGAACGTAGAATAAATAGCATATTTTTTTCCGACATATTTTCAGTATCCATAAATTACTAACGGAAATTATATCCGATAGAGGAATTACGTTTACCTTTAAATTTTAGCAAGGCTTTATGGTATAAATCGGCCTAAACTACAAGTTATCCAGCGTATTTAAACCTTAAATAAATAGGCAAATAAAACGGTTAAATTAAACTTTCGAAATTTATTTACGATATTATATTAATTACGAACAAAATAATTAAGTTAAAAAATTCCCAATAGTTTAGTTGGTTTATAATATCAACCATTACAAAAGTATTAAGATAATCCCAGTAAATGCCAATTTCGGTTTTACGCTAGAAGTTTACAGGGAGATATGCAATAATGGCCCAGTTAATATAAAAGCTATTTTAATATTAAAACAGTTTAAATAGTTATACGTAAAAATAAAAACAAAACTCGAATTTATCCGTAATTAAATAAAAAAATATTACAACCAAAAAAAATTAAAGGGATTAATTTTTTTAGAGGGAGAGATGGTTTACCTAATTACTAAAAATATCAAAACCAAACGCCCAAATTAAAAGCTTAATTTTAAGTATATCGGCTTATATAAAATCGTTAAGAAAATTTTAGAAAATAATTATAAATTAAAGTTGTTACCGAAAATTAAATTTTATCCAGTTTTTTTTATTTCCTTACTTAAGTTAGCAACAAATATTATTAAGGTTAATATAGGATAGGAAAACGAGACGGAAAAAGATGTATTAGTATATAAGGTGGAAAAGATCCTGGATATACGCAAAAAAGATGGATTTACCCAGTACCTGATTAAATAGAAAAAGTACCCAGATTCCGAAAATACTTAGGAGCCCGTTAAAAACTTTATAAACGTTTAACGCCTTCTGAAGAATTTTTACCAGCAGTGACGGAACTAAAAATAGTATCCTAGTTAAAGTTGTCCGGGATGGCGTTAATTACGGACCAGTTAACCGGGTTAAAGGATTACGTCGGTATTACAGTTGAGATTTCCGTAAAGTTTTAACGTTTTTGTTCCTGCTTTTTGCGTTTAAATCGTTCTAACTTTTTAAGGTTGTTAATACCCCGTATTATAGCTTTTATTATTTTATTATGCCACATTTTTTTTATTTCCAGATTTGACGTATTTAAGTTTTGGTTAGTTTTTCGGCTTCCATAGTAACTTCAAGTTCTTTTTTTAATTTTTTATGTTAAAAAGTAATTTTTTGAAATTACGCAAAGTTAAAACCCCGCACGTTATAATTACTTTAGTTATAACGGATATACGAGGAACAGCGGGAGAAATCCGTTTCAGAAACCTTACAAACCAAGTTTCAACGTTTACAATAAAAATAAGGAGCTATTTAAATAGAACTTAAAAGTACAGCGGAAAACAAACTGTTACGTTACTCGGCTTTTACTTTAGAAAAAGGTTTGGCAGGTTTCTGAATTTTGTTAACCATCTTTACGTTAAATAACAAAAAAAAAGAACTTACAATCTTTGGGACGAAGATTTGAAAGGGGAGGAATCGTGTTATAACCTAATATATCTTGGCCTCCACGGACGGTCAAGACAGGGATTCTCCAACACGGGTCACGTGCGCGGTTACGTAAAAAAACATTGGGATCGCTGGCGAGCCTAGCGATCCAGGGAACATTAGGATCGCTGACGAGCTTAGCAATCCAGGAATATTTTTTCGGAATTATACCAATATATAGCTCCGTTTATTACCTCTTATAATTTTAGATAGCATTAGCTTATAATTATAACTTAGTTACCCAGATTACCCTTAGTTATCTGTTATTACCAGACGTAATTAGTATACCCGTTATTACTTAGTTTCCTACAGTACTATTACTAACATAAACCCGTACGATTAGGTTTAATAGTTGGTTAACTAGCCCAGCCGTTACAAAAACGACAAGATAGCATAATTTAAATTTCCGATAATTGCGTTATTTTAAATAAACAAACAGTTCAGCTTTAGATAATACCGGAACGTATTATAACATTTTAAGATACTTTTTATTAGTTACTTCTATTGGCCTACATAGTCCGTATAAGCCTATTATAAAAGATAAAAATAAAATATTTGTTATTGTAATTTATATTTTTAAAGCAATAATTCAAACTATGTTTTGTAATTTATCTAGCTGGTTTAAAGTTAAAAAATTTACGAGTTTTTTAATAAACTTTATAATTATTAATAACTATTAACGTATACTACTGTTTTGCGTTATAAATAGTTTATTTTTTACTGTAAACTTTACAAGCTATTTATTATAGTGCCGAAACTATATATTTCTTATTTATAGTTTTAAACATCTATTTACATTATTAAACGTTATAATATAAGCAATTAAATCTTAGTTTTAAATGTTATATAAAACGTTTAATTTTTGATAAAAATTATCTTTATTATAAAAAATAAATGCTTAGATTTATATGATAATATTTTTAATAATAGTTATAATAATAATAGATATATTAAATTTTTAGTTTTTAATCGATATTAAAATAAAGCTTTTTTAACCCCCGTTACTTTATAAACTAATACAGGTTATACTAGGAATTGATAATTACTTTAATGTAGGCTTTAACTATTATAAGGATTAATACGTATCTGAAATTCCTTATTGTTAAATAAAGTGGGGATGTTTGCAGATTTTGCGCTTGACCTTCTTATCTTGAACATACTTTACTGATATAAGGAAGGATACGAGATGCGCAACTTACTCAGCAAATATATGAGTGTTTCTGCCCCGCTTGGACCTCCCCCTATAGATACCAATCTATGAGAAAAGCATATTGTGGCTTAAGTAATGATGCATTCCTATAGGAGGTCAAGCATATAAGTATTTATAACCGACAAGGTCTATATAGCCTTCACGGGTGGCTCCATTAATTAGTCCAAGCAATATTCCGAGCTAAGCAATGAGACCTAATACTTCCTCCCTTGAGATGCAGGTGTCCTGGCCTTTAAAGGGAGACTTAGGTGGCTCAATTCCTAGAAGGTTTTCCCCTTGCATCGTTCGGAACTGTATCTTTATGGTTGCTGGATATGAAGGCCACGGTGCAAAGCAGTGATAACCTTTTATAAAGTCTCTTCAGTCTCTTCAAACCAAAGCTTGGGTAAATAGGTAGTGCGTGGCAAACTTGATCAGTTTATTCTTCCTTTATGTTGTGATATGGGCATCGGACCTAATCCACATATATTTGGTTTTATGATTGTCATACGCACCCATCTTGGATCTATCCTCTTTTATACCACATGTTCTCCGCTTATCCCCTGCTGGTAGCCTTCAGGGCCTTCATAAAACTTCATTTCCTTCCCGTCACCACCTAGAGACCTCCTATTCTCCGTGGCAAAGGCGTGGTCAACAATGGACGCCCAGCTCACTAAGACTTGGAGATGGCCAAATCATTATATTCTGAAGACAAAGCACCGTTGACAACGGAAGAAAATATGCAGCGTGATAATTCATGATGGCCTTCTCACATGGGCTACGATATGAGATGTTAGTGACTCCATTTGTTGTGCGTGTACTGCTCAGCCTTGGTCTACGCAACCACCCAGGGGCTCACAGCTTTGTAATTACTCAGGTATTTGCTGACATAGTAGCCTTTCCTGGGTGCCGTCATCCGGAAGTTAATCGGCGTTGATTTAATTTAAGACAGTCTGCAGGAACAATGCCGCGAGATAATTAGCACCTCGACATCTACAGCATCATGGCTTTGGTATTATCCGTACTGACACCGGTGATAAGACGCTTAATTAACCGAGGAAACTTTAGACAGTGAGCACAGACAGCTGGTATGTTTCGGCTCGAGGAAGTCGGAAGCACATGCCAGCCAAGATCATTTTGGTGCAGTATTTGGGAAGGAGCTTTGGAGCAGACGCAAAACCACCCACAAACGCGAACCCATCTTCATCCGAAGGAGCGCCTTCCATCTCTCTCTGCATATATTGGAGGAAGATCAGCACAGATGACGCAAAATTATTCAATGCCAACTTGACCCCTCCTCCCAGAAACTGGGGGAAAAAACCCCTTTCCTCTGACTCCATTCCGTCCAGCCCGTCTTTGGTCTTCTACCAGCCTACCCTATCGGTATTCACTCACTCCCCCTCTTAGACCTCTTAGATCCATCCCTCACGAAAGCGTCTGCTTATCTCTTTAAGCACTTGGAAGACGACACTACCTTGGAGTGAAATTGAATCCCTTTTCGGTTTACCACTTTTGACCCGTTTGAGTTCTTGACCTGGATTTTTCTTCGTATTCTCTCACCTTGGGCATCTAGTGGACCTGACATACATTCAGTGTCCGGGACGCCTCCAATACAAGAGCCATAAAGCTAGGATCTGAGTCTTGACGTGTGTTCCCATATTCACCTGACCTATCCCCTTCGACTATAATTGTGTTTTGTACCACTCTCCCGACTTCCATTAGGCTAGTCTAGGCTCCCGGCCCTAACAATCCTACCACTTTTACGAATCGAAGAAACTGATGATTCTCTGGTCCGGACCATTGCAAGCACCTCGCTCTCTTTCCTCCCCGCGTGCGGTACGATCCAAAGATTCGGTGGCTGCCTGGCAAGTACAGCTTGGGGCGACCCGAGACTCTTCTAACCGCCTAGTCCGTTGTTCTCGTCATCCGTGGCCGGGACGTGGTTAGGCCTCTAGGCCGCCAGGTGTGTTGCCAACATTACCGTATTCGTGGTAAGTAGCTGCGCCTTGACCTCTCCAGAACCTCAAGTGGCGACATCATTGTCTTCTTCGAACGTCTCCTGTGTCGCCGTGAGTTTTCTGTAGGCTATCCTCGATGTTGACCTACTTACCTGGACCTCTTCAGTAGGCATTCAACCGTGCTGATCGAGTTCTCACCGCTGCAGTCCACGGTCATACCGTTGGCGTGTCTCAAAGCCTCCCCCAGAAGTATTGATGTAAGCCTTGCGTCGATGCTATAGAGGCCCTTCTCATATTATACACTGCTGATAAACTTCTTTTCAGTCTTGTCTGCACTTGCCACCTTCGTGAGTAGGACATTGAGAGCTGCATGGGCATGAATACAACCCACTCGAGACCCTTGTCGCTCCTTCAAGTATTAAGAGTCTCTGAAGCAGTAGCGGGCCTGCTGCGATTTACCGAGCCATCCTCCTTGAGACAGACTCCGCCATCAGTCTAGTATTGATCTTCTCCTACCACATATTAACCCTTGTTGATCCATACCTATCAGATCGTCGCACTCTTCTGCCTTAGCACCGCCGAAAACACCCGTAGCACATAAGACTAATTCATAAGGTCTGCCAGCCTTCTACAAGAACATATCGACGTCAACCACACGTCGAATACCACTCAGTCTCAGACAGCCACAAAGACGTATTTGATAATTACCAAGCTCCTGCTAGATCGACGACTCCTCCTTAAATCGGCGACTTCCCTACTCGTTCTAGACTTGATCCCCCACAGCACCCACACAAATTTTTCGTATTGAGAGAATAGACTTCTCGCACAACTCAAATCTACAGAGCCTTACAGCATCTCAAAGGTAGACAGAACTCCGAGACCTTTGGCCTGTCGGCACAGAGGCTCCAGTCAAGATTTACCTGAGATCTTGGGGGCCGTATCAAAACATCCGTGAGGGTCTGAGACCCTGCATGGTGTCAGCCCAAACACTTTACAAGGTATGCCTAGCCGCAACCCCCTACGCCCTGCGTTGCCCGTTGGAGATACTATCATCACCACTGCGGTTTATCATGTCCAGCCCTCCCGGACGCAACCCCTCTCCACCCCTTTATTTTTTGTAGCTGGATTTATCAGTGAAGTGCTACATTGTCATCACATTCACTTCACCTTTCCCCAGTGGATCTGACCAACCCTTTCTGTGTCGGCGTATTTTCCACATCGTCGAAGCTTCCGTGATGCTTCTTATTACATCCCTTATCACACCTTACCCGACAGTCGACGCACTTGCCATATTGCCACACCTCCAAGCCGGCGCACCTTCCAAGGCGACGAACTGCCATCTTGCCACATTTCCCATATCTCCGAATTATCTATCGTTTTCGATCTTCCTTGATGCCTGCAATATTCCTCATTCTATCTACCTTACCCGGTTAGCTTAACGCACTTTATGTATTAAAAAGTCTTCCATACTTAAAACGGTCTCCTATTCCTTAACCCGACAGCTTAATATACCTCCTGCACCGCCGAGTCTCGATGCTTTAGGTACACTTTTCCTTACACCGACTGCTTAAGATACATTCCATATCCCCAAATCTTCCTTTGTACTTACATCTCTCCTATTCCTCCTAGAATCTCGACGCACCTATCACATAGTAGAATCTCCCTTGATACTTTCGGTGCACTTCTCTTTCAATTCCTCGACCTGATATGTTGATGCATCTTCCATATCGTCGATCTTCCTTGATTATTATACTTCTCTCCTTTACTTACACTGGAGCTCGACGCACCTTTTATGTCGTCGAGTATTGCACACTTCTAGCACTCCTCTTCCTATTCCTATACTGGTAACTCGACGCACCTTCCATATCGTCGAGACTTCGTTGATACTTATACTTTTATTCCTATTCCTTGCCCTGGAATTCCAGCAAACCTCTTATGTTGGCGAGTCTTCCATGCTTGTGGCATCTCCTCCCGTCCGTTTCCCGGAGAGCTTACGCACCATCTGTGCCGCCGAGTTCCTTGGCCCTTACATCATTCCTGTTCCTACTTTTCCATCCCGGAGAACCGGTCCTGTCTCCTACCGTAGCCAGAGTTCATTAGTAGACCGCGCCCTCCTTCTCATTTCCCGCCTTTCACCGTGTTTACTCCTTGATGGGGGTCTTGCTCGCTGACTCAGCCATCGAACCTTCCTTACCAGATATTCGTACCCTCCTTTCACAAACTATACGACTGAGGTTCACTAACATTAACTCGTACCTGCAGTGAACGTATCCGAATTCTCGGTTATAAACAAGCTTTCTTCAAAGCCACTTTCTCGGTCGGTGGCGACCTTGTTCTTCTCCATTCACTTACTACTTTCAAACCTGTTCTCTTCGGAGGCCGTTGAGCTTCCACTCGGTTTAGGAATACATTGCCGTACTCATCTCTGCCCATCTGCCCCTGATACCGTCGATCTCTTCAGATGCTATGGCTCCGTCACAGAATCGAGAGGGGAATTTTAACCCTACATCACCCCACTCCTCCAGCGGAGTCGCCGATTCCTTCAAAGACACACCGGACACGCGTCTGACAGCTTTCTCTCCAGAGGACGGCTCAGCCAGATCTGCCAAGGCCCCTGGGCCCCTAAACCCGATTGGCCATGAGGCCATACGAGCCAGATACCCGGTGTCATCTCCCAGTTCCTTTGATCACTCGAGGAAGTTTTACCGTACCGACCTCCACCTGGAGGGAGATCCTTTTATAACGTCTTCAGGCCCCACGGTGAAGCCTACACCAAAGTTGTCACCGACCGCAACATCGTTCTTTCCTCTGAAGGCTCAGTCGGGTTTCCACGCTTCTGCTTCCGAACTTGACTACTCAACCAGGGAGGCGACTAGGGAGCCAAACTACATTTATGAACCAACGATAACCCTCCTTCACACAGCAGAGGACCGAGACTTGCAGTATGTCCATCCTCAACTTAGTACTGACACTGGAATATCGAGATGTATAATCATTTCACGACCTGGTGGTGGATTGAGGCCAGATGACGTGGAGAAATACATACTGGTAACTTCTGCCCATTTTTCTAACTTGTTTGCATGTGCTTACCGGTTACAGGATCTCGGCCGAGCCGGTGTCCCACTCCCCGGTACCTGGGAGATCACACCTTGGCGAGATGGAGTGTGTGTGTGCTTCACCAATATCCGATGTGCATGTGCCCTTGTTTCGAACTCAAGAATGGATAGCCGCCAATGGTCCGTGGATCATTTGTCTCCTCGGGAATACTCCCAGGTACGCAACCCAGCAACGTTAATTATACCCCAGGTATGCCTAACTACTGTGTAGATCAAAAGGCGCGGATGGGGAGCCGTCACCTGCCATGAGGGACAGATCTACCTCACTGTATTCCCCCATGGGTCGAATCTTCCCAATGATCTCAAGCAGCTCGAGATAACTGTGAAGAACATTCTGCAAAGCGAAGGAGACTTATTTGCATTCAAGCTCCAGCCCGGCGTCGAGGGTAGTCTCTTCAGTGCGCTAATTGAATACTGCGACAACGACATGTCTCTCAATGCTGTATCCCATTTGAATGGCACGGTAGTCAATGTGGGTTGTTACTATGTTCTTCGATGATGAGCGACTTACTCACTTCGCACAGGGACTTCAAGTATGCATGGTCTTACATCGACCTGACCTTGTTCCTTCCATGCCGAATGGCCTTCAGGGGGGAACTTTGAGTCCTACCCGAACAGCAATGGCCGGATCAGACCTTGCCAGCGAGTTCCAACAGATGTCGGTGTCCTCAAGAGCACACTCGGCTGCCTCGTCGATGCACAATTCTCTTTTCAACACCCCAGCACGTTCCCCTATCTCGGCGCCTTTCCAGCTCCAGCCATCTTACGGAATGGTGCCCGTGGTGTATCATAGTATTCCGGTCAGTCCTCCGTATGTGCTTGATCCTAACCAACCTCGAAGCCATAGCGCTATCATGTCCCCAAGCAACTACTCTCTCATGAACCCCATAATGACTCCATCAACCCCTTTTACATCGACGGATCTCATGACACCAAGACATTTCCAGCAACCTAGATGCACAGATGGCCGACGACACGGTGCCATGCGTGTTGCGAGGACTTCATTCTATAATCCGAACACTCACCACAACCATGTCGATGTCAACCGCATCCGAGAAGGAACTGACGTCCGTACGACTGTGAGTAACCGATTTCCTGGAATGCATGACTCAGTTTTAGCTAATTTCCTAGATCATGTTGCGCAATATACCCAATAAGGTCGACCAGCAGATGTTGAAGGACATTGTGGACCAGTCCAGCAAAGGAAAGTACGACTTCATGTATCTCCGTATCGACTTCGCGAATGATTGCAAGTAAGAGGCCACCAATACCCATTCAATACACGCCACTAACTAGATGTATAGTGTTGGTTATGCGTTCATCAACTTTGTCGATGTGAGTTTCTTATCAACGGAGTGCATCGTCCTTGTTGCTAACATTGTAAAGCCCCTTGACATTATCGACGTAAGATCACGGAGGACTCCAGCGATATTTCTTGCTGACTTATCATTTAGTTTGTGAATGCGAGAGGCAACAAGCGCTGGAACTGCTTCAAGAGTGACAAGGTCGCGGAGATCTCCTATGCCAGTATGTAACCTGTGCTGCATCGATAGACTTATGCTAATGCTGACATTGTACGAAGCTATTCAAGGCAAGGACTGCCTTGTCCAAAAGTTCCGCAATAGCTCGGTTATGCTGGAGCAACCGCACTACCGGCCAAAGGCAAGCATTTTCCAACCCCCAAAGATCGTTGAATTTAACTGATGTATCCAGCTCTTTTATACGGTAAATGGTCCACATCCGGAGATGGCTGGCAAAGAGGAGCCCTTTCCCGGGCCAGATAATCAGTCGAAGATGAAGCGAAGCTGTGAGAACGCAGAGCATGTTGGTAAGCACACCGAGCATGGCTTCGTACTCATTTAGCAAGCGATTGCTGACTGACCTTTAATAGGCCTGTTCACGCCGAATGCGGGACAGAATTTCCGGGATGAGCAGCGCCGCCGACGCTCTCAATTTGATCGCGGTACCCGACTGGCTGCCTTGGAGGAGTTTGACCAGGATTTGGCCATCCATCACAACCTCTATTCTCTGCAGTAGAGGAGGCTTTAGAGAACCTTCAACCTTTGGCATTCGTGGTAGTGACCACCAGACCACATTGGCGACAATTCCCACTTGGAGCAGGTTCAACACAACGGGCCCGGACTCTTTCTGCAACCCATCTTGCCAGCGCATAGATATAGGGATGGAGAACCCGCCCATTACGAGCGAGCATAGCGGAACGGATTCACGCGTTGTCTTTCGATTGTTTTCTTTTATTTACATAAGTGCTTACTGGCGAAACATTTCCTACTTACACTTTCCATTAGGCCCAGCTATGCGGATTCTGGCACTCCATAAGCCAGTGGGTGGGCCACGGTGAACGCAGCTAGATGCTGACCACCGGTTGCCCAACTCTTCCGCGTTCATATGGCACCATCTGAGCCATGCGGCGAAAGTCGAACTGGCCAGTCTCCTTTCCAGTACACCTGTTAGCGAGAAATAGGTTTCTGCTATCCCTTCATCGGCGCAAAACGGAGCGGGAGCATCATCGGGCAGATCAGGCAGGTTACGGCGGATATCACATACACTCCTGTATGTGCTTCTATTTTCTTACGTGGGAGTCGGGTCAGATCGCTTGCAATGCGACAACAACGCCACCAGTGAGTGAGTTATGGGAAACCATGGGCATTCATCATAAGTCGCCTGCCACACGTACAATTTTACGACTCTCGCCGGAACAGCGCGAGTTGTAACGGCCACTAATACCTGCGTAATTGGAGCGAAGTCTGCGACTGCAGCTATCGCCATGATGGCCGTTGCGGCTTCTCAACTACAACCACCAAGACCCGATTGCGGTTCATAATCTCGACGGACCGTATTTGGGACTCTCTTGACGCATCTGTTGCCTTGCTTAAGGTTTACCCCCTATTCATATTCTTCCTTTGATTTTCTTGCCAGTTCTACACCTGCATATTTCCAACGTCCCCTTTAGGAACTCTGCATCTAAGCCTAGGCTTCGAGATACCTAGTGAAGATCTTATAGGGCGCTAGCTGAATTCAATCAGACCTCGGTTTCTCCAATACTCTCCAGCTGCATTTCAGCATCTTCTGCTCTGTTCAGCCAACTAATGGACCTAGGCACCGGTGGCCCCCGAGAAAATAAGCAGATAGGCATCCGGATTACTACATCTATCTTTGGGAAGTCACTGGCGGAACTGCATTCTCGGTCAGGTTGGCTGGTTGGTTCGTCGATACCAGCATAATCAGACCCGTTTTGGGACGCAGATGGGCGGGAGTAAGGATCACTGATATTGCGCAGCTTTAGATTCAGACAATACATTGCGTTTATTTACATGCTTTCAACTGGAAAATGGTGGATTATGCATATGTAGTGTAACGGGATGCTCATCAGGATGCACTGTTCTAGATGACTACAAACTACCTTGAGTCGTTAATTTTCATTAATCGTAATTGTATGCATATCTACTTGAGAAGGCTAATCTGGGTCCTCGGGAAGTGCAGGAAGGGGTACGCGCGATGATCCAGCGTGCAAGAGGGTAGGTCTTGCTGGCCTAGGCAGATAATCTGCTTCTTCATCCAGCTCTGCAGACGGAGGCGTCAGCTGCCTCTCGGACTTCCTCGCTAGTCCCTCGGAATATGACGATGACGGTGGTGGCGGCTGCCGCGGCGTAGTCTCAATTACGACTGGAGCCGTCCCCGACTCTCTCCCGCTAACGCTGGCCGTCGTCGAGAAGTAATCGGCGTCGGGCGTCATGGCAGGCTCCGAGTCGTAGCCTATATCCATGCTCGTGGGCGTCGCAGGCTGTTCCTGCGGTCCCATGTAGTCTAGCGTGGCCGACTCGGTCGCGGCCCTAGGCTGGGACGGACGCCGTGCCGCCGGGTCCGCGTCGGGGCCTGCGGCGGCGTGGGTGTGTCCGTGGCCGTGCCACCGGCGCCGCGGCATCGCCTGGCGCCGCGCGATCTCTAGGAGGGTCTGGCTCGGGCTCTGCCGATAGTACGAGCGCGGCAACATGTCGACGTATCTGCTGTTGACGAAGGACCCGGCGGTCGAGGGCGGGGAGGAGCCGGGCTCGTCGGCCGAGAGGGCCTCGCCGCCACCGCCGTCCTTGACCTCGCGCTGCCGCTGCCGCTTCTCCCCTTTAGGGGTGGAGGGGAAGATGGGGGACGCGAGGCGCGAGGACGACGGCAGGAACTGGCTGGGGTAGTAGGACTCGACGGTGGTGGCGAGGCCGCCGCCGCGCGAGGAGAAGACGAAGAGGACGAGGCAGACGAGCAGCAGGGCGCTCTGGGCGATGGCCATGCGCTTCTGGAAGACGACCTCGTCGGCGAGAACGCCGACGCGCTCGCCCAGCGCCACGATCTCGCGCTCCGACTGCTCGCGCTGCGTCTCGAGCGCGATGACGGTCGACTGCCATATCTGGTCGTACTGCGTGCGCACCTCGCGCAGCTCGCCCAGCACCGTCTTGTTCAGCTTGTCTAGGAACAGGTCCACCTTGGCGACCTGCCGCTTCTCGAGCTTGGCCAGGGCCTCCTGTAGGAACCTGGACTGCGACTCGATGTACTGTAAGGACAAAGTAGTGTTCGTTTCAAGCGTCTGGAGGCGCTTGGTCAGCGTCTTGAAGAACGAGTCCTGTACTGTGGGAGATGGGGCTGCGGACGACGTCGTGCTTGTCGTGGTTTTGTTGCGGGGTGTTGGTGGACCAGAGCCGGAGGGAGTCCTCGAAGCCGTCGACCTCGGAGGTGGCGGCTTTACGGAGGTTGCAGCCATGGTTCTATTCTTGGAGACGGTCCGGGCATAGGAGGACTGCACGGATGTAGATGATGTGGCATCCCTAGGCGATGTTACCTGAGAATCATTTGCGGGCCCTGACGGCGATATAGACGGAGATGAAGTCGGTGTTGGTATCGATTCAGTCGCATTGGCGGTGGTCGAGTTTGCCCATCGCTCTGGAGCGTCCGCCGCAGTGCCAGATTTTGATGATTCGCTTGTAGATGATTCGGTAGGTTGTGAAGTAGGTGACATAGTGGACGTATTCGAAGTAACTGTGGAGGTCTGCTCAGCAGTCCTCGGAGACCGAGGTTTGGCGGCACCGGCGGTTTGGGCACTGGCTCCTCCAGGGGGCGTTGAAGAGTATGGCAATTCCATGGCCGGCGAAGTGGACTCGGGTAGGAACCTGTGTTCGAAATATGAAGGGTCCCCGTAAGGCGTCCATTTGCTCTGTGGCAGCTTAATTGTGTGCTCTTCAGTCGGGGATGGCTCGACCACCTGCGTTTCTTCAGGGAGGTCTTCAATGCCTTCTTCTGTTTCCTCAACGTCTTCAGGCAGCGTCTTCGTGGATTCCTCCTCGCCTTCAAGCTCGGCAGGGTCAACGGCTCTCAAGGAATCAAGCATGCGCATTCCGTGAACTCGTAAGAGTGACAGGGGGCAGTAAAATTCATTACCATAGTGGCTCAGTATCTCGATCCTTAGATATCTAGCCCATATCCGTGGATTCTCCACTAGGAAGGCCTGTATATCTCTTGAATTGCGCGCCTCGAATGTACCCAGAACAGTCCACTTGTCCAGTTTGACCGGGTAGCGATCGCTCACACTGACCCGGAACCGGCGTATCATACTCGAGAAGAACTCGTAGTTGGCCAAGACGACAGTGTCAACCAGAATCACATCACTCAACTCTACGATGAAGAACTTGTTCGGCGTAGCGCACTCCATCAGCATGTACGAGTCCTTGCTCTCACCCAAAATAGCCGTGGGATTCTTAGTGCCCGGGCTGACTTTTAGCGTCGTAGCGCCGGCGTCAAAAGAGGAATAAGAGAACCTCTCTTTGCACGTCTTGCCAGCGTCCTTGCTGCGGTAGACGGCCAAGTCTTCGTCGAATGCGGCTATGTCGGTTTGGTCTCCCTTGTCCTTCTCCTGGGAGGCTGGTCTGGTGCCGACCGTTATCTCGGATATCTTGTCGGAATAGGAATCGAAGTCGAACGATATTTCGCCGTCATCGCCGAGAGGATCGAACTCCCCTACCGGCTGAGCTTCGCCACGGCGATCCTGCTTCTTCCGGGGCTTAGTGTCTATAGCCTCTTGATCTACTTTTGCCAGCATCATGGCTTTCCATTCCTCGAAAGACATGAATGCGCCAGTACTCAGCTCGTCACCATCATCATCAAGCTCGGCATCTTTGGTGGCAGAAACGGCCTCGCTGCTCGTGGACGCCGTCATATCTGTAGCCATCGTAACGCTGACGGGCTCGGGCGTGGAAAGGGGCTCCGGGCTTGAAGTAAGGCATTGTTGAGGCAAGGTGTGGGTGATATAGTTCACTGTTCTCGACTCGCATACTGGCTCACCCGACAAGGTGAGGGCGGGGGAGGCAGTGGATGCTCCCCTCGTTGCGGTCGCATCTTGACTGGCTCCATGTGGAGAACTCGATTCGGGTTGGCCAAGGATGCCGGTGCTAGTACTAATGCTAAGCTGTATCAAGAGTGCTAGGGTTCTTGGGGTCAGTCGCAGACTCTTTCGAGAGAGCCACATGCTGGCGGTGACTGCGATGAAGAATGCGGCCAGCAAACGAACGAACAACACTCCATTGACGGATGCATGTGGTTTCGAGGTCGGCGTTATAGAGCACCAGCACGTGCCGACTGAATATCCATTGACATGTGTTAAGCCAGCTGGGGTGAGCGATCTTTGGAAGTTCCAATATTATATAGGTGAGGTTTGTATGGGTCTTCACCTAGGAATGGAAAGTCGACAATTATATGATGTAAACTGGGGGGAGCATTGAGTTCTGCCATGATAGACACAAGAGTTCTTTTATCTTGGCAGCATTGAAGCTGTCGACGTCGGGCATCCTGCATTATGACCTACCTAGGTACAGTACCTTCAATAAGTACATGTTCGGCATAAATTACAATGCCACGTGGTCTAAGCATGCTTCATATATGATTATGAACATATCTTGAACTTGCACATAGCCACAAAAGAGCCACTAGCGCATCAACTCCGAAGTTAAACCCCTTTTCTGTGTTAAACATCCACATATTTCATCCTTGGCTGGGTTACGTAAGAACCGCATCTACATATGGTAGAAACGCTGCAGATGATTCGATTCGTTGCCAGCACCGACCGCGATGAGAGCTAGTCAATGCCTCCACGCCTTGGACACCCCCTTCCTTACTGCTCTTGAGTCTCCGAGAAGGACACAAGCAGCTTGTTTGTCCTTACGTTGCTGCCGACCGATCCACAGAAGAGCCTCCAGGGTAATCACGAGAGGGCCTCGGTGGCCACGTAGACGGGTTACTCCCGACCAGTCCCATCAACTAGCATGTCAGACGAAATGTGCTAGCACAACATGAGCTAAAGGCAGAAGTGCTGGTGTGATCACGGCAGCTACGGACCACCCAAATAGCCGTCAATGACATAGAGACCGAGTGCTTTGCCCATTCGGAATTACCTGAAACGTTTTGTTTTCCTGCATGAGACTCCCGGGAACCGCCAGAGATATCCGGCCCCTGTCCGTTGCGTAAATCCGTATCGCCTGTATATATTTTGACAAGCAGCCCATATGCAAACAATGTAAAGAGGCAGGCTCTCGAGCTTTCTGCTAAACTCCTCATAAACCCTGCCATCCCTGATGCCACTCATGCCCATACCAGAGGGGCATGAGTGCACACAAGCTAACCTCAACGCGACCAACCTTCGAACGTGAGATGTCGGGGCGATCTGGGACACGGAACGCTCGCTTCATAGCGCTACAATGACGTATCTCCCTTTGTGAGACATCACATGCTGTCCGTCCGAGCGGGGAAGGGCGACCCCTGAACCAACGCGTTCCCACTTTCCCACCCACCAAAGAGCCATCGTAATTTCTCCACGTTATCACGAAGCTCGTCTCTCTCGCCCTCGAGCACTGCGCACTCTTTTTGCAACGACTTGATGTGCCGCCGCGCCATATCTAACACCTCAGCCCGGCTAACCTTGCGTTCCGGCGAGTGCAACCCTTCCAACGGATAACCTCCATCATCACCACCTTCGCCCCTTCTCATATTCTCGGGAAGCGCATCTAGCAGGCTTTCAAATTGGGCGTTCAACCTATTTCGGTACTGCTTCTCCACTTGGTTATGGCACTCCCTGCTTCTTCGCTCCTCCGCCGTTGCCGGCGGGTTGTGGTTGGCATTTTTCGATGCACGGGAGGCGCTACGGAGCCTGGTCTTGCTGCCCTTAGTGCTTGGTGTTAGCGAAAAACTCTCCGGCGAAGGGGCCTGCTGACTCCGCCTCCTCTTGGACCGTGAACTGCTTATTTGCTTCGCCGAGGTTGCTTGCACCTTCGGTGAAAGCGCGGTCGAGGTTGCCATGGACGACGGATTGCTTCCGCCTGGGGAATCCGTGTCTGTGGCTTGATGCAAGGGAGTCCCGGAGGCATTAATGGTGGCGGAGTGAGACAAACCCGTCCCCCCGGGAGGTAGCCAGCCGTCCGTTGAGTAGTATCCGGCTGGACTGGCCTGAATCATCATTTGACTGGCAGAGGAGAGATTCTGGCCAAAAGTCCAAGGCAGCCCATCGGATTGTGAGGTAATCGCAAGACCCGAGGAGTCGAGGCTATCCGTCATGAAATGGTCTTCTTGGGATACAATATGACTATTGAAGAGGGCTCCATCTTCTAGCCTTGAGAACAAATGTCCTTGAGATGCCATCTACGCTTCTTCGTCAGCGAAAGCATATGACCACAGGCTTCTCGGGGACAGCTGCCGTGTTGGGGGCCAGTCGATATCTCAAATTCTCGCCTGACTCTGCCTACTTCGCCAAGACACTGGGGGCTCCTCGGATCCAAAGGCTTGAAGAGATTACGTACTCGAGAGTTGTAGGTGGAATTGCGGCCGTAATGTGAAGGTATGTGATTCATGTTCTTTAGACTCCCCCGGAATGCGCCACTCTGATCCCTTGATTCTTTTCCTCCCGACAAGATTGATGGCGGGATCTCTTCTGGTTATGGCCTGAAATTTGGGTCCCAAAAAAAATTGTGCTGCTGTTTTGAAATCTGTTAATGATCACCACTACTGAGAAGATGTTACGAGTGCGCGGCTTCTGGTTGATATAATGTTGGTTTGGTTGTATTCCCCCGCGCATTAAAAGGAGGAATTTCAGCATTTTCTAACTACGAGCGCTAGTCTAAATATCAATGCTTTATGGATGACCTTTCTCCCACGCATCGAGACGCTAGACACGGCACGCATCCTCAGGCATGGTCAGGAGAGGCTTAGAAGAGTCTGATATAGCAATGGACTTGGCAGTGTATATGCCACATACCGGCACTGCAGAACAGCAGATCTCCGAAGTCTCAAGCTGCTTCACACCGCCCTTCAGCCACTTTCGCTGCCGGCCTCATTGGACCTACCAAAATAACGAACACTTGGTTTGAAGTGCAGTTACCCGCCATGAGGGACTGGAAGCGGCAAGCCCTTCGGAGTTATATGCAAGTACCCATCACATCTCCACATGCGGCTATGGAATTGCCGAGTCCCACGGAGGCTCTCGATCGCGCTAACCGTGGTGTGGGGGTTCGCTATGGGAGAGCTATTGCTCTAGAACTCGCTGCAAATATAGCCTTTCGAGATCGACTCTTGCGGCTGGAAAGTGTCAAGATCTTCGATGACTAGGTTGCATTTTACTCTTTGAAATCCGACCTATTGCAGCCAGCGCCGTGACGCCTGGTTCCGGTAATGCAACATCGGTAAGAGGGTTTGGGGACCGGCGTCCTTAGCCGTCGCCACCGTCAACATCCGTCACCTGTGTAATGTAGCTTCTCGCAAGCACTACTTGCTTGCCGAGCACAACAAGCGGCATATAGGCTGAGCCCCCTCATGTCGAGGCGACAATTGTTGAAAAATGGGGTAACCCACGCAGCGGTCCAGGGCGGCCCTCGTCCGGGGAAGTCCACAGGTAACATTTCGCTTGGCCCGATTATCAAACCTTTAGAAATTCATCCGATGAAGCTTAAGTGGCGTGGGTACCTACGTTCGGCCGATGCCCGTTACATCATGCAACCAGGTCTCGAGGCCAGTGAAACCGAGCAGGTAGACCGGCCCTAACGACGGTCTGGAAGAGGGAAATAAAAAGAAAAGAACGCCATCCGACACCACGGAAAATGTTTCCCTGCTGATTGATGCTCCCGCGCTGTGATAAGCCGCACAGCAGAGGGACCGCGGGGAAAGGATAGCTGCAGGATCCACTCCCGATCGAGGACTGCCAGTTTCAAATCCAAGCTTATTATAAGATGTGGCTTGTTTCCAAAGGCGAGGGGGGCCAACCGTTGGGGTTGCATCACATACGTGACTTGGCCATACGCAACATGCTACTGGGCTTTATTAAACGTTTCAATGTCGGGGGGTTAACTCCATTTTTTCGAAATAGCCATTGGCCGTGTCCGCGGTACATCACGGGCGGCCCGTCCCTCTCCCTCCTTAGGCCGCCTTCCTTCTGCGTCTGCCGGCTTTGTTATCCTGTAGGCGAGCACCGAGAATTACCGAGTCGATGGTAAAAGAGATTCGGTGTCGCAGTATGGAGCCGCCAAGGTCTCAGAAGAATCCATGGCAGTCCAGCAGGGTAACGAGTAAGCAAGATCTCCCTAACGAGATCGATTGACTCGAGGAGCATCGGGGGCGGAGCCTCACCGATCAGGGACATTGTTGGGATGACGGGGGCGCCCATCCGGTGCGGGACGGACCGCAAAAGGGGGGCGAGGGAGAAAAGAAAGGAACAGTGATGCCCAACATGCCCGGTGCCGCCACCGGGGAGCCCGACATCAGCCTCTACTGGGATACTACGTACTCCCCAAGTACTCGAAACGTAAACTGTCAACTGGCACGCACACCGCAGAACGGAATCGGCCCCGGGGCTGGGGTGGGGGAGGAGGGGACGTGCTGACTGGCGAATGCAGGGGCAGCAAGGGAAAACCGAGAGAGAGACACGCCGAATCACAAGGCCCAAAGCATGCCCCGGTTTGTGCGTCCGGCCGCGCACGAAACCCTCCATCGAGAGCGAATATGCGGGTGGCTGCAGCTGAATCCTAGCTCCGAAAAGTTGCCATTCCCCCACCATCATCAATCAGCCGTCGGCAGGCTCTCGGCTCAAGTTGCGAAGACGTTTCGCCCTTCTTCTTCTTCTTCCCTTGAGCATGAGAGGCGCCCGTTATTGCGCCCTGGCGTCGCGGTGCGGAGGGCAATTTTAAGCTTAGCCTTTTTGCCTTGCCCGCGCAGTGTAAGTGAGCGTACTGATGAGGCGGGTGTAGCAGAATCCGACGAAGAAAATTAACAGCGCAGGGGGAATGCCGGCATAAGCAAAGCGTTTGGGAATGTCTTACTTATTCAATGTACCATTTCTGTGAAGTGAGGACAGCATCGGTCGAGTGTATCTTGGTATATTGTTGGAACACCCGCGAAGGGCTATATCTATGTAGATACGTGTTTAGTTAGGTAGGTAATATCCGTATTATCATCCATGGCAACCCGCAAAACCGCGAATTTCCTCTTCCCTTCGGCCACGGGATCTATACAATGGGCTTTAGTGATATAGCAACAGCGTACAATGCCGCACGATATACATGGCTCGATAGTTGTCCCTTCTATTTCCGTCACGCACGGTTCGAAATGGAAGCCGAAAATATAAACAGCTCCCGGGTCCTTCTATGAGGAACTGCAATGGCGCCTTGCAAACTTTTCGTTTATGCTCTCCCAATTTTTTGATGCCTTTTACTGGAACCAAACCATGCAGGACACCATAGCTATGCCAAATTAAATCACGCTTGAACAAAGAAAAGAAGAAGAATAATAAAAAGAAGTAGGCAAATCGTTGGCGGGAACGACAGACTGAGAAGAGTCTTGAAAGCTGTGACCCAGGGAGGGGGATGCTAGCGCTTGTTGTGAGCCGCGCCATTGCAGAGCAGTTGGACCGGGACCTCGTCATATAATAATGGCACGGGTAATAAGGCGTGCCCTGTTGTAGGGGAAACGACCGCACAGTTGTAAGTGCGGGATATCCCCATCATGGTACCCTGGAAGTGCTCGCTCAGTAATAAAGCGATTGCCTAGGCAAAGAGAGAAGAGGTGCAGACTTCGAGAGCTTAGAAATGTCGAACATTCGAAGGCACGTGAGGGAACAGACCGAGCTGGGGAGAGTTGTGGCTTTTGCTGGTGGTTCGTGCTCGTCTTCGGGCTCTCGGTGGCTCTTGAACATCGGCGTCACCAGGAAGCGAGGCCTTGAAGAGGACATTGGCTTCAGACATGTGCCTCTCACGGGTGTAGCCATGTTCCAAGGCAGATCCTGTAAGCTCGGGGAAGGCGGTAGTACCGCTTTCATTCTCTCCCATGATCACGGTATGTTCATCATCGGCAGCGACGGAAGCGCTAGGTGAAGCCTCGCAGCTCGCCTTAAAGCCTTCGAAGCTTGCACCCATGCTGCTGGCAGTCCATCGAGTGAAAGCGGTGGATACAGAGGTGTTGGATACGTGCCGGCTCGAGGCGAGCGAACGCTCGGAGAAAGCAGATATAGTAGTTGACGCACTAGATCGCGCATTTAATAGCGTGGTTGGCTTGTCGAGCCGTAGACTGGACTCCTTACGCTGCAAGTGTGTTAAAAAGCTTTCATTATCGTCGTCATTGCCATCATCCTGCAGCCCTTCCCTTTCGTACATAAGCATCTGTTGTTGGTAATCGGTGGGAACCAAAAATGACGGAGACCAAGCAGATCCCTGAGATTCCTTGTTGAAGCTGGATGAACGGGATAATACCGGTTTATGTCCACGCTGAGGCAGGGAGAAATTCGACGTAACTCGAGCGGGCTTTGGCGGCACCGCAGGCGCTGCCTGAGTTGTGTCCAACTTGTGGGTAGCTGGGCTTGGGATTGAAAACTCAGAAGCGCGAGGAGATAATACATCTGGTGAGAATGTGCCCGGACTATTTGTAGCACTAATCCTATAGTCCACGGCTTGAGTTTCCCTCGCCGCCATCTCCCGTAGTATTTCGCCCGAGGGACGTTCCCAAGCATAATCACAATCTGCTTCGACGGCGTGGTCATAGCAATAGTCAATACCATCTTCCCATGTCCCAATATCGATGTCGTCATCCATCTTGTCATTTGGAACACTAGGGCGAGACGCTCGGATAGTAATGATATCGAATCTGCCCAAGGTATCGGAAGAATTGCTGGGGGGTCGTCGCGAGGTACCATGGGACATGGAGATTCGGTGCAATGCTGGAACTGATATACTGCCTCTCAGTGGGGAGCGCTGAAATGTGGGACTGACGAGAGGCTCCCCGGCGAAAAAATGGCTTTCGTCTTCCTCTGGGAGTTCAGGTAAAGAGGCCATAGCACTTGAAGTTAGCGGCCATGCGGCTTCATCGAGCGTAGCGGTTGCATGCGAATATTTAGGTGAACTGTCATGGACTGACTGGGCTAACGTGACGTCTAAAGATGGATCGGGTTGTTGAAAGCTCAAATCTGTAGCCGAACAGTGCCGGCCAGTAGACGGCAGTTGCCCAATGCCGTCGGACCGCAGGGACACACGACTCGACGTTCTAGGAGGCAGTGAAATGGGTAGTGATGCAAAGCCGGATTCATATGGTGATCTTGGAGGGCGTAATGGTGGGGAACGGACTTGGTCCCGTGATTCAGAGCGCCCAGCATACGCGTCCCTATGTCGTCTGGGCGAGGCTTCTTCGTGTTGAGGCTGTCCCGGGTCAAGTTCAGCTTCGACACTACTACCGGACCTTGAACCTCTGGAAACACCCCTTGGCACGCTAAGAGCTTCAGAAGAGAAAGGGTTTCGGAACTCTATGTCATTAGCTTGGATGCCCTTCAATGACCCAAATGCTGGTTTTTGGCCCGCGCGAATACAGGAAAACTCGGAAACTAGGTCATTTCGGCTCGCCAGACCCAGGTCAGGCAGGCTCTCCTTGTGCGTGTGTGTCAGGTGCTGGAAGTTATATGGTCCTGAGATCTGCATTTTCCTTTGCGAATGCGCCTCAGCATCACCCCCTTTCGTGGATTTCCGCCTAGCAAACATCGCCGACACGGAACGATGTTCCCTCGTAGGCACGGGATCAGACGTGGTTTCAGACAAATGAGTTTTACTGCTAAGGAAGTTAGGATCGCTAGGTTCCCTGTGCAGCTTGCCCTTGCGACTGAACAGGCTCTTGCCAAAGGCTGTCACACTATCAGGTCTGTCGCGAGACGGGTTGCTGCCGCCTATAGAGCGCTGGGATGGTCTCCTTGATGGTTGGGGGTCATCATCCCATGATGGTGTTGCTGACGTCGCAGAGATGAACGATGAGCCTGAAGACGCCGTGAATTGGCTGTTGTGTTTCTCTGCAAGCGAACTCTGCTTCAGCTTTTTGTTCAGTGCTCGTATGCGCTCAGGTGACGGCGGACCCTCCATAGCAGGTTCTAGCAAGTCGACGATACTGCGACCGACGTGATGGCGCGATCGGGCTGGCGATGTAGTTGTGCTGGGTGACACCACCCTAGTAACTACGGGTTCCACTGCGGTGTTCCGTCGGCCGCCCTGACCGATCGTGTACATAGGCACTGGCGAATGCATCTTGTTCCAGACCAATTAGGGCAGATAACCTAGGGCACTGTAGCGTCTTGATGCTTCTAACGTCGCCGCTTGGTCTACCTGGTCCTGTCGACGCGCCCTTCAGGTGTTAGGAGGCGGACGACCTCCTGCCCTGGAAACGAAGACAACACAAAACCACACAATCCACAGCTGTGAAGACTAGCAAGCTTCCAGCTCGGGAAAAATTGGGAAGTGATGCGGACGCGAGGGCGGAACCGAGTGCTATTTAGTGACGCGGTAAGGATGGTGGATAGCCCTTGTCACAATTTGGACTGTTATGCATGCCGTCCGGGGTCGAATCCAACGAAGGCGCTATTTGGACTAGGGTCATGCTCGCCAGGGCCAGAGCGTTACTGCGCCGTTAGGTACGGACGCGGCCCTTGTCGATGCTTGTTTGGGCGAGTATGGATTCCGTGGTGTACCAGCTTAGCGGTTAGCACGGAAAACGCCGAGATCTCTGGAGACCGAGCCGACTGGTGAAAATGTAACCGTTACTGGTTCCCGCAATTTCCTTCCAATCCAGATGAACGAGCAATTATCGACCCCGCAAAATATTCCGCTGGATCGTATAATTGCGCCAGAGAATATTGGTGCCGCGTGACTGCGCTGCGATGCCCCGAGAGAGTTCCCTGGTGATGCTTCAAGAAACTGGAACAGCTAGACGTCCACAACAGCCCCCCTATGAAGCTTTGGCAACGCCGTATGGAAGACCTGTGTTACGTGCGGCCGGGATACGTCGCTGAAACAGCATTCAACACCGGCGAAGGTGTGAGCAGCTGCGCCGAAGTGAGTGTAGTAATACCTAACTCTGACCTCAAGCTCTGGGATGATGGCAGAAAATACTGCCGCTACTCCGCCAGCTCCGTCGTGTCTCGTAGATGTTTCGCCTTGGGTTGGGCTTCTGTTTTCGATTTCACAACCTTCGATTTTGCATCGACGCGTATTCTTGGACACGCGAGAAAGACAACGGCCGGCGCGAGATAGTGTCCTCCGTCGTAAATCAACCTTGTGGATCTCGCAGGGATAGCCAAAACCTTCGGGGAGGTCAATCCAACGCTAAGGCTAGATATAAGCAAGATCTCCAGTCAAAAAGGGACGTGTCCCCTTCATGTATTATGCTTCGATGACTGGATCAGATAAGACTGATCGAAAATTAGTATATGAAACGAAGCAAGCAACATAAGATGCAGTATTGACGGAATAACCCTTGCCCTGACAACGAATATAAAACCTGGGAGAAGGCGTGGCAAAATGGCGGCCTGCATCTTCGCCTTGCTACAAGGAAAGCTGAACAAGAAGCCGCTCAACAGGTAACTTAACACGCCCGCGATAGGCTACAGTGGAATTCATGTCGCACATGGCTTCAGCTCGCAGTCGCCAATATCGGACAGCATCTGGAATAAATGGTTGCCCTCCTTAGAACCAAATAGCTAGGTTGCACTGCAGATGATAATGGCGCCTTTCAGCTACGGTGCTAGAACGGTGGCTCAAGTTCCAGAAACGAAGCAAGTACCCGACCCATGATGCACGAGGGCGGCTCAAATTCGAAGACAAGCTAAAATAGACACAGTGATTAAGGCTCCTGGCACGTACCTAGTGTTGGCGCAATGAATTAGAATCTAGAAGTGTTCCCTAGTCATATTTCGCATTCTTAAAGCCTTGATACAAGAGGTTGGTATATAATATTTCCGTTCGAAAGAGGCGATGCGACTGGTAGAAATGCGCTGTAGCGTCTTAAAGACCGCAGTTTTGCTACGATGGTCTCCCGTTGTAGTTCCTTGGTACTTATTAGAACTGAGAGGGCGTAGAAAGGAAGGGCGGTTCGGTCTATGGAGTCTGATCGTATGTTTTTGCTTCTATTCCCGTTTCGTCGCTCCTGTCGAACGAGCTTTCGACGCTTTCGGAAAATTGACCATGAAGTCTCGATGGTGAAGCTGCTCTCTTGGGAAGAGATATTGCTGCGGTTGACGATTCGTTTCTGGTTGGAGCGTAGATACTGTTGGGCTCGGGCTAGTCCCCGAGATGCCGCTTATGCAAGGTACAAAACGACTAACACGAGTATAGCGAATCGCGACTAAAACAGATCTACGACCATTGTCGGAGCTGACAGATTTGACAACCCCTTGGTCGAAAAACGAGAGCTCCAAAAGTGTAATAGGCTAAGCATTGAGACGCGTACTTGGGGGGATGTGAAGCCAAACTTTCATTAAAAGAGGACCAGAGGAAAACGGAGGAGATGCATCCCCATAGAGTTGGGTGGGGTCGTGCTGCTTAGGGAGGCTCACAGGGGGTGCGCTAACTAACTCTTTGCTCTTACGTTGCACCCCTGGAAGGACCGTTCCTTGCTGCTTGAGCGGCATTGTCCCCGGTCTCCCTGCTCGTCGAACAGACAAGACGATGACTGCTTCGATGGAGCGGCGGAGTGGTTGAGCGGAAGGAAAGGACGGATTCTAAAGTCTGCGGCCTAGCTACGTCTGCTTCGCCGAATCGTTGTCAGTGTTAAACCCTTTCAAACAACCCCACACACAAATCCTCCTCACACACAAATATTAACTAAATGCATTAACAAAGCAAAGCTCGACCAACTGCGATAACACCAATACCACCACATCACCAGGCACCTCTGTAACACTAGGCCTAACCCTAGCCTTAACTTTAACCAAGGTAGTAATGGCAATACTAGCTACTACCAAGTAACACCTATGTTGAAGGCTGGAATACTGCCTTCGTTGGTGATGTCCCTGGTGAAGGGTGATCGACGCTGGGACGTCCAAAAGGGGTTTAACACCGACAGATTAACGATTCGACGAGGCAGACGTAACTGGGGTGGAAGTCTGGACTGCGAACCGGGGGGCTCCTTGCCGGGGCTTGCCGGTATTTCGGGTCATTTGTTTACTACGAGTAGGCTAGTGGAAACTACTCGTTACCAAAAGTTCCGTTACAGTATCATGAGGCAGGACCACTTACCAGCTCCACTAGACTAATGAGGTCGGGTGAAGTTGCACTGTGGAGTTGAAATGCTTCGAAGCCATCTCTAGCGTATACTAGGTAGGTTCAGAGAACTAATATACGTAGGGCTGCTCGCTGTGAGAAGTGAGTGTTCTTGGGCTTGCTGCTAGTAGCAGCTGGCTACCGAATATCTACTGTACGTATATCGCGAACCCTGTACGCCCTGACATGCACCTATCCTGCCTCACGGCAGCCCATTTAGCGGGTAGCATAGTCCGAGGCTCTTCGCTGCTTGTGTACGAATAGGTACTAGGTATCTTGATGGATCTGCTGTATGTAGATATGCAGAAGCCTTGTGTTACGTATGTTAAGCAAACTCGTGGTTCATTCGCTCTGGCCGCACTTATTGGTGGGCCGCCTAATGCAGTCATTCCAAGGGCCCATGGCCCCAAGGACGAGAATGGGGCTGCGATGGACATTGGTAAGAGTAGCATGGCCGAATCCGATAGATCTCCCTTCATGAGGTACCTACCTACCTAAACAGGGGCCCCAGGGATCACTGTGCGAATGCGTTACTTCTCCCTTACTCACCTGGGCCGGGCAAAAGCGAGCGAAGTCTCCATCGAGAGGGGGTTTGCTGAGGCAGGTTCTCACTAAGGGACGATCAACGTCCTGTAAACGTATTTTGCCTACCACTTATGTACACACCAAGCGAAACGTTGAATTGGAGCGTCCGTCTTACGCAAGCCATGGCTTTACCGACCCAGCTACATATAAGGAACCGAGGCTGGCAGCCATGGGATTTCACCCACCTGACTGCGGATATAAACCCCTTGTCACCATTCATTGCAAGACTGCCGCAGCTTTTAGTACCTTAGATATTGGTGTATTACTGATCGGGATGTTATATACTGTAGCTAGAATGTCCGTACGGTAGTATTGGAAGGCTTATTAGACTGGGAGCTACGTATAATAATCTGTGATTGGGCATTCAGTCAGGTGATTTGCGTGCATGCTCCAATGGGATGCTCATACGAAGTGGGCTCACGCCAAAAATGGTATGTGCTGAATGATGATTCGCGGCTGACGGATCGGCGATTCTTTTCCTAGCCATATATGTAAGCAGGTATTAAGAAAATAACGGTTGTGAGCTATTAGTAACGTATTAGGCACGCACCCCTATATTTATGCGCAGTTGGAGATGTTCGCACATATCACCTAGACGGCTGGACATAGGGTGCATCTTCGGGTACATTCTCCACGCGAAGGTAGAGGTGAATTTCCTTCCCCGCTCCCTTAAGGCAAATACAACTATGCTACATGTCTCCCGACGGATCTGCTGGATGGATGATGGGTTTGGATGGCCGCCTTCGCGGGAAAACTGTCAGGGATTTACCTTGATGAGCGCCATTATGGACCTTAAACTGCAGGTGCATACCTACGTTAGCCATACGTATATCTTATTTCGTATGACGTCTAGCACTGCCACTTTCAATAATACGATATGGTCCCTTTCACCGCGGAAGGGGCTTCTAGGGACATGATGTTTGATAATCGTTATTCCGCTCGGGCCACAGCACGACTTTCTCATTGGCTCGCAGTACGCCGATGCTCTTAACAGCCTTCATGTGGGTATTCATTTTACCACCATCCTCTCATTCACGGTGTCGTCTCATGCCTGACGGTGAGCAGGCACGCGACACTATCCCCGTCCGCATGCGCATGATGGAAACCATGATATCGGTGGGATCTGTGATTGTGGCGCGAAAGCGTGCATCTGAAACCTGTCCAATACCGCCGATATATTCTCGGAGGCGTTTTCTCAGCTCCACGGTGGTACCCGGGTCTTCGCAATGCGAGCGGAGCTGATAGCGCAGCTTGCAGTTTCCTGATTCAGTTGCCTCTCCGACTTTCTAGCCACAGCTTACGGAAATTCCCCGTCAGCAAGATCCCTCATGCATGAACAACGGATGCGGATGTGTTCAACCACCAAGGAGGCATCCTGCGTAGGCATCGTGATCTTATACTAATGTGCGTTTATGGAGCAGCTCTCGTCGCTTTATACTATGCAGAGAAAGCCCAAAGTGGACCTTATGCTGCTAGCCCGGATGCAACGGCGAGTCCTCATCCCGTGGGCCGGTCCAAGTGTTGCCCTGCGAGTAAACTCAGGTGGGGACCGAAGAGATGTTCAGATGAGGTCTGAAGACCGTATGCGTAGCCAGTACATTGATATTGGCTTATGCCGCGCATAGCAAATGCAGTACCAGAGTATTGTATTATCTGCCCGCGGGAGTATGCACCATCGTCCGCCTCGAGCGCGTTTTAGTCTCCCGAGCTTTCTCGTGTGCGGCAGTGGTGTGAGTTCCCATAGAAAGCATCTATGTCGAACAGATAAGCATGATGCCCTGCTTCTTATATGGGGGTTGTGGTGGTTATTAGCCTCGACCTACAGACGCACCTAAATCTGATTTAACAGGGTTGCTAATCTCTGACGATCCGGGGTTGAAGACTAAAACGCCTAGGTATTTCGTACATGACACAACATACGCCCCTGACTCTTCGATTGGCCGTTGAAAGGGCTTCGTTTCACATATCTGGAATCATCTTCGCAAAATCGTGCTTGGACATCGGAATATGGGCCAACTTTGCTTTCAGTTCTTTCCACGGTAGAATGCGACACTAATGTACGCCATGGTGGACAGCAAGGGAGACTGATACAGTCGATAGGGGCCATCATCCACATACCATCGCGAAGACTTCACGTACTTTAAACTACAAGGCGATTCGCGGGCGTTTTATGTTTGCCAACTCCGGCTCCTCTCACGAAAGAAGAGGGGGGTCCATGCAGCGCCAACAGAGAAGATTCTTTCCCATTAGCATCTTTACTACGAACGTAAACCAGGTAATTCATAAGTCCACGGCTGGGAACGCCCATAATGAAGTTCTGCTTCGCTCAGCTACCTAGCTTTCAGACCGCAGCTTTCTGGCTGCTCTGACTTCAAAATCGAATGATGTACCTCTCGACCCAGCCGAATCTAGCAGTTTCCATCCGACAGCTCCTTAGGTATGGCATTCAGAGTTTTGGTGCTATGGTATCGGGCAAAATATTTATCACACTGTCAGGTACCAGTGGGTCACGCTAGTAGCCACGCCACCCAAATTAGGTGTAGCCTTTACATAGGTCAACCGCAGTAGGTTACTGTATTACTAAGTGGGGCTACTTGCTAGAATACCTACAATGGAATAAAAATTACCCACAACACCATAGTAACTGCCGTCCCAGATATTCGTACATCGAACACCGCTCTGCCAAGTAGCAGGGTATATTTCACCCTCAGAAGGAGAGCCGGCACTATGGAGGGAAGCCGGCCAGTTGGGCAGACCGATGTGACTCTGCAATGTACGTGCCCCGCCTACATGATAGCTGTAATGCCTGTGCTTTGCAGGTTATCGTGTCACCGATACGAAGTGCACCTAATGCTAATGTAGTTTGTGCAATAAGGGGAAGTGCCGAATATTATTAACCTTGAGTGGTCAATAGCACGATATGCTTCAGGCCAGCAGTCGTGGGACGACTATGGAATCAACAAGTACAGGAAAAGACTGGTCGAGTTTCAAAGACGTAAGTCGTCGCTGCTTCGAACTTCGGACGGTTCATCTTTTACCGGCGGTGGCTAGTGTTCGCCCTTGTGAAGCGCTAAGACCCTAATTCAGGGTCCGTTGGCCAACTCAAAGAGATTGGCAACGAGATGTATGGCCGGGGTTGAGCTGTCAACTCTCCGGATATTTTATGCTTCGCGCGTTCCCCGGGTCAGACCCACCGGCCTAAATTCCGTCGAAATTTCAATGTGTAACCAGAAAACAAAGAGGGAAGGGTAGGGAACTGCAAGCCTTCCTGTTTTAGTAACTTCTTGCATCCCTCTACTTTGCAAAGTAAGGAGAACTTATAACGATATGGATGATCAAAACTTCACCTTTCTGTGACTAGTGACTTCCTGGTATTGCTAAATATATTTCTTCGTAATCGAGAATGATGCCGTTCCAAAATGCCGTTCCACAACTCGCGGCTAAGGGACCTTTGCCGGGATTCCCAACCAGCGCCAGCGCCTTATGCAAAGGGGTTAGAATACCAAGCGGCGTTTCGGTTCTGTGGCATAAGGAGCTGGCACTTCCCTGCGAGCTTGTTTTGGGTCCACTAGGGGGAACCATGGCCATTGCGGAGGACCAAAAAGGCAATCTTGATCACTCATTCACCCACAGGTGATTACCACATTAGGAATCATGATTCCAAAGAAGAGCTACAGGTTTGAGGCGGCAAAGGCAACATTTGGAGATTGATGGCATCAAACGGCTGGAACCTACAGACGATGTCCAAAGGACGTATGGCGAGGTATGATGTATATAAAGATGTCTCGTCGCACCTCTTCGTAGAGCATAAAATTGCTACAACACATCGGTCATTTTCCAACTGTTAACTATCTCGTTTCCGACGCGCAGCGCGCTCTCGTTATACTATTCGTAATCGGCAGGTGTTTGGCTAGCCAGTTGATCTGGTGCTCCCTATCACGACGTGCCCACATTCGTTTCCTTCCTCTTACTAGGCAGGCCGATCAACTAGTTGCAGCAATGAGACTCGCTACCGTCCTAGCTCCCTTCGTGCTGGCCGAGGGCATCGCCGGCAATGTTATCAAGCGGGATTTCAGACCAAACACGGGTTTGGGGAGTCGCCGACTCAAGGATTCGGATAAATCGAAACGTCAAGAATGCCAAGCCACAGGGAAGGCCGTATATCTTCTCACGAACGATGCCGAAAACGCCATCGTGGCCCTGCCGATCAACGCGGATGGGACACTCTCGAAAGGCACCAGCACGAAATCCGGGGGTAAGGGGGCGACTTCGATAGATGGTGCTACGGGTGAACTTGCTGCTACGGATGCGCTCATCAGTCAGGGGTCGCTCACAATAGCGGGTCAGGTAAGTCATCACTCTGAGCCAACAGCGCACCTGGACATCGGACTGACACAGGGTTTGAAGCACATCTTCGCTGTCAACGCGGGGAGTAACACCGTCAGCATGCTCTCCATCTCCGAGACGGACCCTACGAAGCTGACAATGGTCGGCGAGCCGGTCGAGGTCCCGGGCGAGTTCCCCAACACGGTGGCGGTGTCCGCGAAGAACAACCTCGCCTGTGTCGGGATGACGGGCGCCGTCGCCGGCATCTCCTGCGCGAGCTTCGACGGTGAGGAGGGCCTAGGCGCGATGGACGACCTCCGACCAATCGACCTAGGGCAGTCCACGCCACCCGTAGGGCCGACCAACACGGTGTCGCACACCTTCTTCTCCGAGGACGAGTCCATGCTCTTCACCATGGTCAAGGGCGACCCGGCGGCGAACAAGACCGGCTTCGTGTCCTCGCTGGCCTTGAAGCAGAAGACGATGTGCGGCGGCCAAACCATGGTGGTGGCGGCGACGAAGGACACGCGCTCGTCCCCCGAGGGCACCGCGGTGCTGTTCGGTTCGCAGGTGATCACCGGGACTGGCAACATCTTCGCGACGGACGCGTCCTTCGGGGGCGCGATCCTGTCGGTGGACGCGGCGACGGGGGAGGCCGCGGTCGCCGCCAAGGGGGCTATCAAAAACCAGGTCGCGACGTGCTGGGCCGCGTTCTCGCCCATGACCAAGAGCGTCTTCGTGACCGACGTGGCCATGCCCCGCATCGTCGAGATGAGTGCCGAGGATGCGAGCATTCTCTCGATCGTCGACCTGTCCGAGGGCGGCGACCCGGGCTTTGTCGACCTGCGCGCCGCGGGCGCCTTCGTCTACGCGCTCGCGCCGGGTAACGGGACCACCGATGCTTCCATTAGCGTGCTGGACATCTCTGGAGGCCAGGGTCAGGCTCGGGCTATCCAAAAATTTAGCCTCGATGGATTGGCGGGGAACGCCGCCCAAGGCATAGCGATACTTGACTGAGGGGTCCCTTGAATAGGGCTCTTCACTGAGTAACGACGGAGGACCTGTCGGACACTGGTTTACAGGGAGCTTTTTTGTACACTTGCTTTTTTTATATAGTGATAGTATCCACCCATGAATGTGTAGTCTTCATTTGATACTCGGGGCCATGTTATGAGTGGAGCCATTCACTACCAGCGCCCAAGCTCATGTATAGATGACTGGTTACCAGATTTCATGATTGTCCAATTTTGAAAAGCGCTCAAGAAAAATACTGAATATGCTGGTGGCTGTCAGAAACGCTCCCAAAAATTACCCACTGACTGCCGGCTTCCTCATATCGTAGCTTTTTCTGACACAATTAAACGCAGTTCTTTATCACGTCGGAGACTACGTCAGCAGCGTAGGAATACAGGGATACTAGGGAGATGCGTATCACCTGCCTGTTGATGACTTGAGGTGAATTGCTCTCCGCCCATGGACCGTTTACACAGATTGCTGCCGCTACCCCCATTCTTCACGTACAATACGGAGCCGCGTACTTACCGTTCGACAGGCGGGGGTCATAAACAACTCGTGAAAGGATAATGCCGATCTGACCAGCTAGCCATCACTCGGCCAAAGGAGGAAACCGCTGAACACAGCTACTCCCCATTTTTGCTTGTGCTTCGCCCTCGAGCGAATAGAGGTTTCCTATGCAGACAACATTATGAGCCGCTTATTTACATAAGGTATAGTAAGCGCATAATGTAGGACAAGAAAAGCACGCCTTGCTCAGCATCAACGTCTGCAGCGGATAGATTTGTACTTTCTCATCTGTGTGTGGGTAATGATTGACGGCCCGCGTCGATGCGGGTACATCACATGTACACTACTAATCAGTCTATTGCTTGATATTAGTGAAGATCGTCGAGACAGCCGGTAAGGGGCGTGGCTTCAAAGCACTTGATATGGTGCGGGACCTCCTTTACTGGCGGTGTGACACGGGAACACTTGTTGCATTTCTCTGTCTCTCAGAGACCGTCACCCCTGCTGCTGGTTACCACGTTCTCGGCCGGGCCGGATGCCGCCGGACCGTGTAGCTGTGCGACTATTCTCACGGACCAAAGCCTCATCCAGTCGCCGGCAGCCCGGTAGACGGACATGGACGCTTCAAGGCTCTTCTTATTCACCTTCCATATACAATAAAGCCGTGATGACGTATGCTGCGTGCATCCTATGCCTCAAAAAATCTGCCGGATACGCTAC
Source organism: Monosporascus sp. 5C6A (assembly GCA_004155035.1). Taxonomy (NCBI): domain Eukaryota; kingdom Fungi; phylum Ascomycota; class Sordariomycetes; order Xylariales; genus Monosporascus; species Monosporascus sp. 5C6A. Next base: position 17,488 of record QJOB01000069.1, on the reverse strand, counting down.
TTTCCTCTTATCGCATCCCGACCGTTTTGTGCGGGTGGGTCCTTGGAGGGGTCCTGTCGGCACGCATGAGGAATTTCTGTCTTCAAGCAGCAGCTCACTGAGCTCAGCTTCCGACACCCCACCCACTCGCTTCATGATCTTCAAGATCTGAATAATAAGCCGGCAGGCTATGTACATCCGCAAGACGGCTACAGGAAGCTCTACGGCACGGGCCTGGCATCATGAGCTGAATGGCTTCTAGGAAGGTGGTGGCACTCTGGCAGGCGGGAAGGCTTCCCGTATTTTTCACGCCCCAACAATAGTTTTTAAGCAAACCCGCGGGTCAGTGGAGAGCTCGTTCCCTCAAGAGTCAGTGAGGCCCCATGGTCCCTTCTTCCCCATCTTCCCCCACGCTCCACGTTCCTGGAATCTTGCATTGCAGGGTGAGGCGGCAAGAAAGAGGCCAGCATGCACAACCGCACGTGGTCTCAAATATCCCAACGCGACGTCGAGCCCGACGGCTTGGTCTTATGGGGTTTCACTGACATGGGATACATAGGTAGTGTGCATATTTGTCCGTACACACCTGCCAGATCGGGAACTGCAGGCAAAGGGCTAAATGAACCCTGACGTCCTTGATATTAAATTATTGTCACGCCTTAGCCGTAGCAAGACCTAGAGGCCTCTGCACATACCCAAAGCATCTGGTTTTCATCCCGTGTTCAGCGGCCGGATCTACACCTAGGCTGTGCTGGTGGAAGACAAAAAAGCGTGGTCCTTTCGACCAAGAGAGTGCTATCGAGGGAGTTTCCCGTATTCCTACGGTCCCGCAGCTTATCATCAGTGTCCATGACCACTATGAAGCGCCTTAACATCAAATAGGGAGCGGAAGAGCTAATTGCCGCAGTTGGAGCATAAAAACAATTCTAGTTCCCGCCCCTTCGAAACGCAGGTGCTGAGGATGGGCGAGTTTTGCGTTGGCCTACCTAGAAACGGCGTGATGGGTCTGGGTAGGCAGAGCCCTTGCTTCTCCCACTTACTCTAGGATCAGCAGGTTGCTCCATCCGCCAAAGTCAATTAATGTAGGAAGCCAATGCCCAATGGGGATCACCGCACATACTATGCTGTGCGTGTCGCGTATCTCCCGAAGACACTATGTACAGAGCTATGTCCTCGGAGATGGTTGGGGTCATGTTGTAGGAGTCGTCATTCTTTCGGAACCGGCGGATGCCCGCTGTACGCGAAACACGATGGGGCCGGCGCCGTGGCGGTCGTGAGAGGCACAATGGGACAGGAGAAAAGCGGAAGTGGAGGAGTAGGTATGCCCAAGAAGAGATGGGCTGTGTAGGCAAAGAACGGCGGAATAAGACGATGACCAGTGTACAAGAGACGGGGAAAGAGACGGCGGAAAAGACAGCGCTTGGAGTTATGATGACGATTAGCGATGATGAGACCAGCCTTATTGCTCCTTTCGCCGACCGCACACTATAATCACAATCTTGCGCGGACTATTCTCCTAATAGTGGCGTGGGTGTGGGATCGTAACCTAGAGATAGCATAGTAAAGGTGATGGGCCACGTCCGATGCATGCGTATCAGCCCTATACATGAAATGTGCTCAATATTACACGGACTTATCTGCTCAGTAATGATGCAATATTCAATCTCGAAAGTACGAATCTCTTGACACATAGTCGAGGAAGATATTCAAAAGATATCTTACATGAATCCTGGATCTGGAGTATGAGACTTTGGACTCGCGGCACTCGTCCCGCTTACAATAGAAGGGGACAAGCAATGAAACCACTTGTTAGGCTATTCCGCAAGACCAACGTCTCTAAGGGCAGCTACAGCAAAATGTGAATACCATAAATTCCTTATCATATTTGGCTGATCCTCGCGCATCGAGTGCTTTTCCAGAGCTTCTATGTGGCAGCATCTCTTTCCGGAGTCAAGTAGCTTCTAGGCTGTTCGCCGGCATAAAGGAGCACGTATACTAAGGGTTTTCCACTCAATGAAAAGGATAGCATACGTCCCGCATTAGTGTTGCTCTCCGTCAACCACTCCTTAAACCTGTCCAGGAAATCTGTGATGGTCGCCTCACCGTCTTGTCTAGGCATGGAGCCCGCGAACATATGGTAGCTCGGATACTGGTCTAGTGATCGTGTTACCGCGTAAATTACCTCTGGAAACAACGCTATTACACTCAATTTGGCCAATATGTATATGACTGCGTTAACGCATACAGAAAACGGCACTTGTGAGCTGCCTGATCAGAAGTAACCGGTAGCGAACTACTTCATATTGCCATCACACCTAGCCTCGCCTACTATGTCAGGCTACGTCCCTTCGCCGAGTAGGCTGAATTCATCGGACGTGGTATACGTGAATGGCAGTATCGACCCGAGGGCATACCGCGGAGAGCCAAATAGGAAAAGCACCGCGAGCGGCACTACATTGCTCGCTACTGACGAAGCATCAGTTCCCGGTGAAAAGCGGACTTGCTTACGGGAAGTGCCCAGGGACCGCTCTCGATAGGGCGAGGAAAGCTACGGGATGGGGCTCTAGAAAGTGACGCTTACGAGGACAAAAGACTGGTGGATGTTGTTCTGAGTATCTAGCCAAAACACCCCGTGTACCGCGCCCGTTGCGCCAGAGGGGGACTCCGGCATGGCGGCGTACGCGGCGGCCGTTTGGCATTGGACGTTACTGGTACAACGGCAGGATTGGAAATCGTAGACAGGGCAATAGCCTCGTTAGGCCCAAACCATCGCTGCCAGGAGTATCCCAGGCGATTACACAGCAGATCCGAGGGAGTCCCGAAGACGTCTAGGACTGACTGTATGTGAGCCCCCTGTTTACGCTATGTGTATCCCAAGGTGCCAAACCGCTGGTATCTGAGGCGGACTCCTGCGTTCAGGTGCAGAAAAATTTTTTGAAAGAATAACCCCAAGAGTCCAGTGTGAACACGACGTATACTAGCTAGACAACGACCACGGAGCGCTTCCGCATCCCCGTATCGGTTCACGAGAGTGGTACAGGGTCCGTTCTAGACATGACAATGAGCACAGTAGCAGTTGACATCCCGCCGGACCCTGGAAGCCCTTAGTCTAAAGACCTTGAGGATTATATATATGAACCTGCGATGGGGTATATGGCTAAAATAATGCAAGAGGTAGACTATATGAGTCGAGTCGAGGGGAAGCCAGGAACAGAACGGGGCGGCTTCAAAAGGGATGGCCACCCCAATGACAGAACGCGCCGTATAGAACTCCTATCCAATGCAAGAATGACCGCTGATTGCGGTGTACCTGTACCGCTGAATACGTACATACGATATCCCAGGCCGACGGTGTCCGCGACAACTTGCGCTGCTATGCCAAACAAAATCCCATTCTAACAGTTCCTCCCAATTAATTAACCCCCCGACAGCGCGTCACCCGCCTGGTCCTCCGCGCTCTGGCCCTCCGTAAGGGTGTTCCTTCGCCTCTTCTTCCGTCCGAAGAACTCCTCCAGCGTGTTGCCGAGACTGTGAGCTCGCCTGCGAAGGCTCTTATGCTCCGCGGGATGGTCTTCGCCGTGTCCCAAAGGAGTCGCCCTGCCACTAGGAGATCGAACCAGCGGATCGGCCACGGAGTCTGGACCGCGCTCGTCGTGCGGCAAACCAAGGCTTGCCGTCAGGCTGGGCTTCCCTCTCCTTGTTGACGGCCTGCGTGGAGACGAGCCGTCTCTACGGCCGAGAGCGTCCGATACCACTGCGCTCACTGTTGACGAGAGCGGCGAGGGAGATATAAAGGTGTTGTTGTAATGACGGGTAAGAGGCCTGGAGTCGGCTGGCGAATGTCGTGGCGGCGTTGTAGGCCGTTCTGGAGTGGGGGCTTCAGGCGCTGGAGTCGTAGAACCATTTGATGGTTGGCTCGGCTCTGTCACCGCGACCGAGGGCATCGATCGAAATGTAAAGACACTATCAGGTGACAATGTCGGTGGAAGCCCTGGATGCGTCGGAAGATCATCCGTGGAACCTCTCCAAGGATTGGTAAGGAGCGGCGCTTCCTCGGCCGAGGTTGGCAGAGACGATATTGACATTGTTGCCCTGGAGTTCCGGCTCGAAGCCAGGGATTTACTTATGGCATGGGCGAAGCTAAGGTGTGAACCTAACGACGACCGCCTTGACGATGTTGCCGACCTAGGTTGCTCGTCTTCATGTCTGGGCGCGCCCGTGAGCTGGCTAGACGCGCCTGCCGCTTCCCGGTGCGTGAGACCAATAGTTTCTTCTACGTTTTCATCATCTGATAATTGATCCTCCTCGTCTTGGGGTGGCCGGCCACTAGTAATGAGAAAGACACCGAAGAAGGTGAGCAGACAACCACCGACGAACTTAGCAGCCTGCGTCTCGGTCGTACGTTCAAAATCGCGGTACAAAACTGCGCTCCCAAGGATGACGGATAAAGTGAAAAGCACAAACTGAATGGGTATAACTTGAGTGGAATCGAATCGCTGAAGGGCCTTGTTCACATATCGCACCTGCATTACTGCGGTTACGATTAGGATGAAAAGCAGACCGTACGTGACTGGCGTTGTGAAAGCTTTAAGTAGTGTGGATGAGAGCATCGACGAAACACCTTTCGTGGTCAAAGCAGTGTAACCACCTGTGCTGCTATCAGTAACCTGAATGACGTGCAATCACTTGGCAACGTACCAAATAAACCAACCAGACCGAGGTCGATGAGGATGGTCCGATGGCCATACTTCGGGCTCGCCCACATTAGAACAAGGATCAAGACGGTGGTGACGACCAGGTATATCTCAAACTCCATTGTGGTGATAGCATCCCATACGTCGTGAGGATCCAGCTTGTTCTCCTCGTGCTTGGCACTCAGGACGACCGTAACGGCGCCAGCCACAGCGATGACAACGCCCCAGAAGTCGCGTTTTCGAAAACGCTCGCCGAAGAATAAGGGGGCGATGACACAGTTAGATATTAGAGCGAAAACACCTAGGGGCGACACGATGGAAGCGGGCGCAAAGCCGTACGCTAGAAAGTTGCCCATCTCTCCGACGGTCATCAGTACCTGGCCCAACCACCAAGCCGGAGACTTGAGGTACGTCGACGCAACTTTAGGATTACCATCGCTATTCTCTGTCCATGCGGAATTGCTCGAATGGAAGGACTGGATCAAGGGATTTGTCTCCTGGGCCGCGCCATCCTCATGGTCGTCTTCCTGGACATCGGGCGAGGGCCCCTCAGCTGCTCCATAATTGGCACGAGAGCCATTCTGAACTCTTTTCAAAGCTGCCCTTGCGCGCTCCCTCGCCTCAACCCGCCGGCGGTGTAACTGTATATGCGCATATCTCTGTACGTTTAGGGCAAGGGCAATGAGAACGTTTCCGACGATGGCTGTGATGATGCCGATAAGCGAACTCCATTCCCCCAATTCCGTTCCGCCGTGATTGCCAACTTCCGCGCTGGACATGGACGGGCTCGCGCCGTAGATATCGTCTATTCTGGGTAAAGCTGGCATGATCCCTCGCTCCTTTCTGACATGAAAGCTAACAATGCCTTCTGGGGTTCTGAGTTTCTACGAAATAAGCCTCGGTCGGGCTAGCCAACCTGCCGGCGATCGGGTTGCGCCGGGAATGGCAGAGGCGGCAGTAGGCAGTGGTCGAAGCTTCTGAAGCTTTATTTTGTTCGGCGGAATGGATTATATTCGGCGCGCATTAGGGACCTGAGGACGAGACTGACTTGAAGCGACCATGCTTATGTGGACTGGTGGTCGAGAGACTGCAGAGCAGAGCGGGGGATCGACTGGGTGGCCGTCGCTGGAAGTTGGACGTGCGGAGATTCGGAATTGATTCGAAGCAACTCTACCATGCAGCAAGAAAACTCGAGCGTATACAGAGTACTTGCTGTCTAAGAGGTATACAGGCTTATGGTATTTATTTAGTTGTTGGTTGTCTCTCTCATCTACCCGGGCTAGAGTTAGACGGAGCAGCGAAGGCTAGTTGCATAGAGAAAGAAAGCTCCGTCATGTTGCGTCCAATTCTGTCCCACTTTGGGAGAAATATAACGACGCTAAATTCTGTACATACCCCCTGCCTACATAGAACCATTTCTGTACTAGTACTGTCGTTTATGCTGCTGGTAGTGGGAGATTCGGTATATGTAGGTGGTATATGGCTTCAAGTTGAAATAGGCCCACCTAAATTCTGTTTTCTTTTCCTTTTTTGCGTTCCGAGACCTAACACTAGATAAGCCCTTGCCTTTAAGTGCTGGAACGAAAAGTTGGAGGCAATATGAAAATAATTAATAAATGATATACCTATATTTCGCGTGTCCGTGTTCCAACAGATCACGAAGTAAGGTAGGTACAATCCACAGGGTACCGGTATATTTAGATAGTTACCTCCAGCAGGTGCCACATTACATCATCTAGAATCCCGTACAGATTTGGATGGGCTCGGGCATCGGAGACCATTCTGCCGATGCTTACCGCTATCGCAACCTTTCAATTCTCGAAGACCATCGACCTGGAACGAAATGAATAAGGTCAGGTACCATACAATTTTCTATGCACATCTAGACCCTAACTCCACTTGACAGATAGTGGTCCGGTGGAGGTAACTAACAAAAATACCCCTGTGACTTTGTAACTTATCTCAGCTTAATATCTACAGCACAAGCCGTCGTCAGCCTTGCTTTCCGTCATTGCACTTCTTCCTTTTTTGGTACTCTTTTTACGCGATCAAGTATACCATCTACAACCATGAGCGACGAAGAAGACGTCCAGATCGAAGGGCCAGACCTGGCAGAGGATGACCCAATGCGCGCCTTCTTGCCAACCTCTTTCGGCAAAAAATCCAAAGAGGCTGACATCGCCGCCCAAATAGAGCGGACCAAGAGAACTGTTGGCACAGGAAAGTCAAAGACCCAGCCAGGAGTTGCACAGCAGGCTAGACCGGATAGCAACGACTCCTCAGACGACTCCGACTCTGATGATGACGAAGACCAGTACCCTACTTCCCACGAGATGGTCATCAAGACCCACGACCGCGCCGTCACGACAGTCTCGCTGGATCCTGCGGGCGGGCGATTCGTATCTGGCTCCATAGACTGCACCGTGAAGCTCCACGACTTTGCGTCCATGACGCCCACAACAATCCGCGCCTTTAAAAGTGTTGATCCCTGGCACACCAAACTCTCAGCGGCGAATTCAGAGACACACCCCATCCACCGAGTCCAATTTAGTCATCTAGCCGGCGGCGTCTTCCTCTGTATCTCGGCGCATCCCCAGGCGAAAATCATGTCTCGAGACGGCGATATCCTCACAGAATTTGTAAAGGGCGACATGTATCTTCGCGACATGCACAATACAAAGGGCCACGTCTCAGAGATTACGACAGGCACATGGCACCCCACGGACAAGAACCTATGCGTCACGGCAGGAACGGACAGTACGTTGCGAATATGGGATATCAACAACAAGCGCAGCCAGAAAGAGGTACTCGTTTTCAAGTCCAAAGCCCCTGGAGCCGCTGGACGGACCCGAATGACTGCTGTGGCTTGGGGGACTCCGGCTCAAGGCAGCAATAATGTCCTAGTCTCCGCGGCTCTTGATGGTACTCTAGTAATGTGGAGTGGGAACGGTCCCTTTACGCGACCTGCAGCCGAGATCAGGGAAGCTCATACGCCCAATACTTGGACTGGAGGGATTGATATTAGCTCCGACGGGCGCATGGTGGTCACGAGGGGAGGCGACGATCTCATCAAACTGTGGGACACGAGAAAGTTTAAGGAGCCCCTCGTCACCGTCAAACACCAGTCCACGTCAGATCACTATCCAACCACAAATATCAGATATGCGCCAAACTCTACAAGTATCATCACAGGGTCAGCTAACGGTCACCTCCACATACTGAATCCGGGGAACTTGCAACCTGAGTATACTACCCCAGTTACGGAGGGTTCTCCCCTGATCACGGTGGATTGGCATCCTAAGATCAACCAAATCATAACGGGTTCTGCAAACGGGGAAATGCGCGTTCTGTATAATCCCACCATGTCGACAAGAGGCGCAGTGGACGTCATGTCACGAGCGCCCAAGAAGAGGCATCTCGACGACAACCCCGAATTCACAACTGACCAGTCGCTGGGTCTATCCGGCGATTCAATCATTACACCAGGTGCTCTGCCTACGTCGAGGAAGGCGGGTGTGACAGCGTCTGGAAGGTCGAAGGACCCGAGAAGACCACAAGTTCCACAGCAGACGCCGTTCATGCGCAGCCAGCCGGACGAGAAGCATATCAGTGAGAATATCCCGTTGAGTCGGATGTTGCACGAGGATCCAAGAGAAGCGCTGCTTAAGTACGCGGACGTTGCAAAGAAGGATCCCATGTTCACAAAGGCTTGGAAGGGCACCCAGCCCGTCACGCAGTATGCGGAATTGAGTGATGAAGAGGAGGATGAAGGCCCAGACAAGAAAAAGGCCAAGAGATGAACATGCGTCAAAGAACGAGGCGGCCGAAAAAAGAGCCTGCTGGGCGTCCTCTGGCCAGGCCGTCCCTATGACATGCATGCCGAGTTAGGTCTACCCAGTAGGTGTATATGGGATGGAATATCCATTATCGGGGCTTGAGGTAACGCAGAAAGGTCTTTTAACGCGAGAGCGAAAGAGGGCCCCGTAATCCTAAATGAGAGGTAGGCGGTCTTGCAGGTCTCAGTAGCTGATGCACTTGACACTGCTATACACGTAAGTGGGTTATTTGCTGGCTACCTTAGCCCTTATTTGCAGGTACCTGCTTAGCTGCTGTGCGCAATTAGGAGAAGGTGAGGAGCCGCGTCGCCTGTCCTTCATCGCTAAATTCCTCCCAAGTTGCCCGCGCAAGTTACCTAACAGTCGATCAGTGTAAATCCATAGGCTATAGTTAGTTACCTAGTATCAAAGATAGATATTGTTAGGTAATACACTACATAGGTATCTAGGGATGGAATGTCACAGTGTCCTAACCTGACGACCAGCCAATGAGGACTGAGGTGGCTGATGCACAGACCACAAAAGCGACTGGGCACGGACCTCCCAGAACGGTTTGAGGCTGAGGGCTGCTGAGGTTCTCCACTCTGCTATCTTTACCTGGCACTGCACTACAAGCAAAAACTCCTTTCACTCAATCAACCACATGGGCAATGCTTTTCTGGCCATCAATCGCGCATCAGAAAACGAGCCGATACCAACCCATCCCCTCCTAAGTTTTATTGCCAACCATCCAGGAGATATCCATACTATTATTTCCACGTGATAAAACCACGGAAATCGGCCCCGGAGTGCCGGCTTTTTACGCTTTCTACCATACACCTTCCCCCAAACAACCATTTCCCCCTACCAGTTCACGTTCCTGAGCCCCCTTCGCGACCGTGATCGTTGCTCAGATTACTTTTCCCCACTGAACACACTCAAGCGCGACGTAACCAACCCGGCCCCGTCGCAAACCACACACCCCGATAAATAATCTATTGATTATTGCGGCTCAACATTCTGTACTACCACGACAACATCGCCTATCCATTTCTTATCAACCAACTACCACCGTCGCCGCGTCCCCCTAACCGCGACCCTCCCACCAGTGGTTGGCGCACCAGGCACGACTTGGAGGCCGCTCTGCCTCGTATTTTGCGACGCGCCCCGTTCATAGCTGAAGACCGACCTCAAGTCCTCTTATGATTTAACGTACCACTTGATAGTCGCTGTCGCCCTGTTCTAGATATGAGTGCTTCATGAGGGTTTCTCGGTGAAGATAAAAAAAAAGAATTCGTGAGAAGCACCTAGCTCTTCACTAGGTACTATATGACCGTCAAGATGGCCTCGGTCCAGATGCCTCAGGCCGTCCAGCATCCCGGCTCTTCTGCCGTGCAGGCCCCCAACAGCCAGCAGCAGGTGCAAGAGATGTTCTTGGTTCGTCTTCCCTCCGCGTTGTGACATATGTCTCGTGCTTTTCTATAGGTCGTCCACACTTCCGATGCTGACTACTATAAATAGAAGTTCAAACAGATGAAGGAACGAGGCGTGCCTCCGAACGATCCTGAGTTCATGAAGACGAGTCAGTTCCTGATAAATTTCCAGCAACAGCAGCAGATGCGCAAGCTCCATCAACAACACCAACAGATGCAGCAGCAACAGTCGCAGAATGCACCCAATGGAAACATCAATGGAGCTCCGCATGCTCAACAGTCCCAGCCAAACATCGCGCAGGCTACTCAACCACCATCGTCTGCCGCCTTGGGTGCCTCCGCGTTGCCGTCGACGTCTGGCTCGGTTGCTCAGCCAAGCACCTCGTCGCCCTCGACCTCATCTCCTGTCACACAGTTCTCTCCGCAGCAGCTTAGTTTGCTGAGGCAACAGATTCAAGCGTTTAAGCTCTTGGGAAAAAATGCGGGCGTACCATATCAAATGCAACAGGCCCTCCATGCCCAACGCCAACGGAGACAGGCTGTTGCAGAACAGTCCGTGCAGCCTTCGACTGCTAGCAGCGGCACTCCTTCGGCATCGCCCCGAGAACCCGCGAAAGCCGGTTCCGCTGCCCCTGATGGTGCGGTTGAACCTGACTCTGTAACCGTCCCAAAGGGCAGGAGCTTCAAAACGCTAAAGCTGCCGCATGAGGCCGGCCTCGTCCGCAAAGATATTGGTTATTTCGACCATAGTCAGCGGCAACAGCGCCTCATTATCCCTAGCGTCTTCCCTACGGGCGTCGATTTCGAGCAGTTGCGGCATGAGAGGGAGATTATCATCTTCAGCCGGATGAATGCCAGATATGCCGAGCTTAAGGCGGTTCCTGGGAACATTGCTCATTGGGACGTCACGAAGGAGGTCCTCGATCCGGATGATACTGTGAAGCGGAAAGCCATCATAGAGCTCAAGTCCCTCGGTCTGTACGCTAAGCAGCGTGCGCTCCGGGAGAAGGTCGGTCGTCAGATGATGCATTATGACAACCTCGCTATGACGACAAACCGGTGCCAGTACCGTCGGACCAAGAAGCAGAACGTCCGCGAAGCCCGCATCACCGAGAAGCTTGAGAAGCAGCAACGGGACGCTCGTGAGCATCGCGAGAAGAAGAAACACATCGACTTCCTGCAATCTGTTCACCACCACAAATCCGAGATTCTCAGCTCGGCAACCTCTGCTAGGAGCAAGATGTCGAAGATCGGTAGGGCCATGTACGCGCATCACTTCAACATTGAGAAGGAAGAACAGAAGCGCATCGAGCGCACTGCCAAACAGCGTCTTCAGGCTCTTAAGGCCAACGACGAAGAAGCCTACCTCAAGCTGCTCGACCAAGCGAAGGATACCCGTATTACCCATCTGCTCAGGCAGACAGATGGTTTCTTGCATCAGCTCGCGTCCTCCGTCAAGGCGCAGCAGCGGCAAGCTGCGGAGCGCTACGGAGATGAGAGCAGCAATGTCCCACCTGAAGAGGAAAGCGAGGACGAAGCCGATGAGGAAGGTGGCGGGAGCCGCAAAATCGACTACTACGCTGTGGCCCATCGTATCAAGGAAGAAGTCACGGAGCAGGCCAGTATTCTGGTCGGTGGCACTCTCAAGGAGTACCAGATCAAGGGCTTGCAATGGATGCTGTCGCTTTACAACAACAATCTCAACGGCATCCTTGCCGATGAGATGGGTCTCGGAAAAACGATACAGACCATTAGCTTGATTACGTACCTGATTGAGCGCAAGATGCAGCAGGGCCCTTATCTGGTTATCGTCCCTCTAAGTACCTTGACGAACTGGAACATGGAATTCGAGAAGTGGGCCCCTTCAGTCGCTCGGGTGGTGTACAAGGGGCCGCCGAACGCACGGAAACAACAACAAGAGAAGATCCGGCAAGGAAAGTTCCAGGTTTTGCTGACTACGTATGAGTACATCATCAAGGACCGGCCGATCTTGAGCAAGATCAAGTGGTTCCACATGATCATCGACGAGGGCCATCGTATGAAGAATACGAATTCCAAGCTTAGTGCCACCATTTCCCAATACTACAGCACTCGCTTCCGTCTCATCCTAACGGGGACGCCTCTCCAAAACAATCTGGGTGAATTGTGGGCTATGCTGAACTTCGTCCTTCCGAACATTTTCAAATCGGTCAAGACGTTCGACGAGTGGTTCAACACTCCGTTCGCAAATACCGGCGGGCAAGACAAGATGGAGCTGAACGAAGAAGAACAGATTCTCGTCATTCGCCGCCTTCACAAGGTGCTGCAACCATTCCTGCTCCGCCGTTTGAAGAAGGATGTCGAGAAAGACTTGCCGGACAAGACTGAAAAGGTCATCAAGTGCAAGTTCTCTGCTCTCCAGACCCGTCTCTACAAGCAGATGGTTACCCACAACAAGATTGCCGTCAGCGATGGCAAGGGCGGGAAGACCGGACAACGTGGTCTCAGCAATATGATCATGCAGCTCCGAAAGCTGTGCAACCATCCGTTTGTCTTTGATGAGGTCGAAAACCAGATGAACCCCACGAACACGAGCAATGATCTTCTGTGGCGAACGGCTGGTAAGTTCGAGCTTCTGGACCGGATCTTGCCGAAATACAAGGCAACTGGCCACCGTGTTTTGATGTTCTTCCAGATGACGGCCATCATGGACATCATGGAGGACTTCTTGCGCTTCCGCGGGCTCCAGTATCTACGTTTGGACGGTACAACGAAATCTGAAGACCGTTCCGATCTCCTGAAGGCCTTCAACGCTCCAGATTCGCCGTATTTCATGTTCTTACTTTCGACCCGTGCGGGTGGCCTGGGTCTCAACCTGCAAACTGCCGATACTGTCATCATCTACGACTCGGATTGGAACCCCCATCAGGATCTTCAAGCCCAGGATCGTGCACATCGTATCGGCCAGAAGAACGAAGTGCGTATCTTGCGGCTTGTAAGCTCTAACTCTGTCGAGGAGAAGATTCTCGAGCGAGCACGATTCAAGTTGGACATAGATGGTAAAGTCATCCAAGCCGGTCGCTTCGATAACAAATCCTCGGAAACCGACAGAGATGCGATGCTCCGAACTTTGCTTGAGTCGGCGGACACGGCAGAGTCTGGCGACCAAGACGAGATGGACGACGAGGAGCTGAATCTCATTCTTGCCCGAAACGACGACGAGATAGCCGTCTTCCAGCAGCTCGACGAGGAACGAATGAAAGACCCCGTCTACGGAACGGTACCGGGAGCCAAAGGTGTACCGCGGCTCATGACTGAGGATGAGCTTCCTGATATTTATCTCAATGAAGGAAACCCTGTCGCTGAAGAAGAGGAGGAGGTACTGGGCCGTGGTGCTCGTGAGCGCACTCGGGTTAAGTATGACGATGGCCTCACCGAAGAGCAATGGCTCATGGCTGTGGACGATGATGACGACTCGCCAGAGGCGGCAGCGGCGCGCAAACAAGCCCGGAAAGATAGACGCGAGCAGAATAGGCTCAAGAAGTTGGCGGTATTCAATGCCTCGGGCGCCAATTCTCCTAGCGCAAGTCGTGCAAGCACGGAAGAGCTTGATACGCCTCCCAAGAAACGAGGACGTAAGCCCGGCAGTAAGAACGAGAAGCGCAAGGCCGATGACGAGGATGGCGAGCCTCCCACCAAAAAGCGGCGCGGACCTCAGGGAAGGGCTAAAGCTGTGGCGCCTAGTGCCGAATCTCGTCTTCCGCCAGAACTCCGTCAGGTCTTACAAAGGAGCTTACGGAGCATATACGACGGGCTGATGGCCCTCGAAGCCGACATGCCACCTGAAGAAGACGACGATGACGATGAGCCTACCAAACGCCTGATCATCGGACCTTTCATCAAACTCCCGTCCAAGCGGGACTACGGCGATTACTATCTTCTCATCCAGAACCCAATCTGTATGAACCAGATACAAGCGAGGATCAAGAAAGAGGAGTACAGTAGCATCAACGACATGCGCAGAGACATCGCTTTGATGTGCCACAACTGCAGGACATATAATGAGGACGGCAGCCTTCTTTACTCGGACGCAAACGTCATCGAGGTGAGTTGAGAGCAACCTACGCTAGGTCTGAGGCGGTGTACTGACAGCGTATAGAAATTTTTCAATGACAAAGCTCAAGAAGAACTCAGCCAGCATCCAGAGCTTGCCGAGCTCGAGGACCCCTCTGCCAAAGACAGCTCGGTAGCTCCCACAAGCGTGGGAACACCCCAGCCTTCCGTAGGCACCACGCGGATAAGGCTTGTGACGAATGGTGCCAGCCAAATGAATGGAGGCGGGAGCGGCGCTCAAAGTGACGGCGAATAGGCCTGTGCTGGTTTGTGACTGGAGGGAAGTGACGCTCGCCCCGTCGAGTTTGGGTAAGATTTTCACCGATGCTGGCGGTGCTGCCGTCAGCTTGCTTTTGGCAAGATTCGACATGGACGAATCGAATCGTTTGCCATGGCCATGGTTGTAAATGCAACCATTGCAGATTTGCGAATCGGCCGTGTACTGGGATTCTAGGCGTACGGCGATATCTTAATTATAGGGAGCGGGGGGGAACAAACGATTGACATGTGTATCAAGGACGAAAGCACACATGCCCGGCACGGCGCGGCGAGGCAAGGCGGGGAGAGGCAATATCCTAACTTTCCACCCACCGAATTCGTTTCCCATTGGTAGCCTTGCCAATAGCTTTACCAAACGTTGGCAGACGATAAGGAAGGCATGGCATTCCATAAGTTGGCCTGTATTCGAGGGCTGGACGGTGTTGTTTGCCAGTCGGTGGGCTGACTTCCCATGGCTGTATTTCTAATAGATATTTCAGGGCGCGCCGGAAGTACAGTACAGCAACCGTAGTAGTCCTTTGGCTAGGCCCTCTCGTGAGACACAAAATAATACTCACTTCTTCTTTGACGTCAAGGAGGACAGAGGAGATAAGTCTCCGCGCCTTGGTCATGGGACAGGGAAATAAAAGAGAATTGAATGGATTAGGATGCCGATGAATGATGCTTATGACCCCCATGAAATCAAGTACTGCACTGTTGCTACTTGGGTAGATGCCGGCGTGGGATCGCAGAAGAGCCTCGTACTTAGTTGACTAGCCACAATTCCTTGACAAGTAATGAATGACCATCCAACCAAACTATTGATGTGTGCGTGTGCGTGTCTGCTGGTTATACTTATCATCGCAGCCGATGCTTATGGATAACGGACATACAGTCCCTAGCCGAACTATATTGCCCCTGTGGATGGAATTCCAGATAGACCCCAGGTTGTAGTTATTCTTCTCGCGTGTCATGTCCTCCCTTTCTATATCCCTACCCGGCACAGGGTAGGCCCTGGATAGCTACCAGCACTAACGTCTTTCCGGGAAACAGACTCCTCGCACCGGGAAAAGACAGACATTGCACCGAACCCGGGAAGCCACAGGCTGATAGCACTCTGTACCCAAACATCACAGACGTCGAAGCCCGCACGCATTAACAGCGCTCGCCTCACAGTGAACATAAACTGCATCATCCAGCGATCCACGGACTTTCGCAACGGCCTAGTGATCCCTACCGCCTTAGGAGGCTCTGTATCCACGATGGCAGCGGATATACGTGGTCACGCGGTTCAAGGACGTGTATTGGTTTCTTAGTACTAGTCTAGGTAGTTTCTTTGGTGTCTCGCTTCGACAACGCTGCCGTTGCTGGATCGGATTATTTGCAAGCCGGAGGAAAAGCCTCACGCTCTTCCTCCCTTCTCCCCCTTTAGGGGAGGCCATTTACAAGCACAACGTAACGCAACGTCTCCTCCTTTTGGTCCTCCTCAGTCAGGCCATCTCGCCAGCCTCCGCCTCGAGAGCACCACCACCACCAGTATCGCGACCAGCGGAGTCCGGAATCGGCCGCCTCTCCTTTCCGCGGCCGCTGCAGCCTCGCAGAAGATATCTGCGCAGCATCGACGGGGTAGCGGGGGAGGACGGCGGCGACGTGCTCGAGGAACGGGAGTCGCCGGCGCCGCGCACCAACGTCGAGGGCGAGGGGAGCGGGGGGAGGCAGGCGCCGACGCGGTGGAAGAGCAGGTACACGACGCCCGTGACGCACTCGAGGCCGAGGCAGGCGAGCCAGGAGGCGCTGCCGAGGAGCCAGATGTAGGGCCAGTTGTTCCGGGCGCGCAGCTCCTCGGCAGCGAGCACGAGGGTAGCGACGGCGGCCGCGGCCCCGAGCGCGGCCCCGAGCCACGGCAGCGTGTGGCGGCCCCGGGCTAGGGACTCGCGCGCCACGAACAGCGTGAACAGGCCGATGCAGAGCGCGTTGACGGCGCAGCACACAGCGGTCGCCGCCGCCAGGCCCCCTGCGCTCCACCCGCGCGGCACGTGTCCCGCCGTGTGCACCTGCGCCAGCAGCGCCACGCCCGCCGTCGACCCGACCCAGAGAATCGTTAGCAGCAGGCTTGCGCACAACCCCTTGATGCACGACCTGGTCTCCTCGGATATGCGGGGCGGCTTCGGGGTCACGTGCTGGTCCGTTATCGAGCTGTCCGGGGTTTCGGTCTTGGGCAGGATGGGACGCATCTTGCACAACAACGGTATTGTGAACGTGGGGTTGGATATGGCGGCTGTCTAGAGGTGGTTCTGGGATGCTGGCTTCGTCGCGATCTCTGTCGTGATTAACGCGGAACAAGAGGGAATATTCGTATAGCGAGAGATGTTGCTAGTAGGCGACGATGCTATGAACTGCGTTTGCCTTGTGATGCTGGAGGAACCGATTAAGGGATGGAGTCCGAAATTAAGAGCTGGGGTGTCTTCAACTTACCAGACCAGTGGTCTCAGCCTATCTGTCTCTACTTGTTTAGAAGACAAGCATTCTCTAAGTTTAAAGAAGGGTCCACCCACTTCGGTTGAGGACGTGGCTAGGTAGTTGACGTCCATCGTAAGTGCTTCGTTCAAACCAGTGACACGTCTATTTAGCAGAGTAGATAGTGTTGTCTTCTGATGTACTTTCCTAGATTGCCAGGACAATGAATGGTAGTGAAACCACCTCCCGGAACTTATATCCACGCTTGGCTTGGGATACCGTAACCGTTCATACGGGAGCGATTATATATACCTAGCTACACGTATCCTGGACGGAGGGGTGCACATTTGGCATGGACCGTGAAAGCAGCCTTAGAACCACCGGGAATAGTCCAAAGGACAAACTACAACAGAGGTGGGCAGAGGTAGTGTCCCGTGGCATTAAGCCGCTTCTGAGTAGTGCCTTCGGTTCTCTGCAGCTTGTATGTAAATAATCGCATCAATGGGAAATGTGCCTTCCTCTGGATCAGTCCCAATACTTCTTCGTCCGTTCCCCATCCTAATGCCAGGTTCCTAGCTCTGCAATCGTTATGCACCCTCCTCACTAAAGAACCGAGTGTTGGCGAGTGTCCGTCCTGGATAACCGGGCGAGCAGTTAAGAGTAGTAAGACATACCTGGGGAGCGTATTCGTCCAAGAACTCAACAGCGAAGTCGTACCAATTAACTAAGAAGGCAGCGAAAAGGGGGGGGGGGGGGGGGG